>VYZR01101711.1:4690-31849 GCA_013400675.1 Oxylabes madagascariensis | reverse complement strand
GAAATAGTAAAAGGTTTTAAGGCGCAGTCCAGTAAGTTTGTGTGTCATTATATGATTGGTTAAGAAAGTCCGCATTGCGGCAAAAACCTGTAAGACAAATTAATTAGCTATTGCTGTGAAAATAGAAACAATGTCTGTGGCAGTAGCTTATTGGCTAATAAACCTTTAAGAAACCTTGTAACCAGAGGTCGTGTGACCACTGACCAGAGACTATTGGCCTCTATCTCATGCTGTGAAGACGTTCTCACTCTTTCATGAGACTGCAGCAATAAATCATGCTCTAAAACATCCCTCAGTGGTCCAAGGCAGTGTAAAGAAGCACAGAATGTGGCAACATGAAATAAAGGCGGTAATAATATTGTGACAGGTCATTTTGTATTGCCTCTCATGTCATCCAACCCAACTCATGTCCAACAGCAAAAACGTAATTTGGGTGAGAGGAAAAGCCCTCTGCAGATCTCTGCTAACAGACTGCAGTCACTGATTCCTTTCTCAGCAGGTTATTAAGAGTAGATCAGACAAGTCAGCTGCTCCTTCCACAACATCTTTTGGGAGGGAATATGGACCACTCTCGGGGCTGGGGATTCATCTGCCCTCAAAGTAATCACTCCAGGCTTTCTTTAGTAGTCAGTGGAGAGAGATTGACACGTAAGGCAATGAACATTATCCACCTGAAAGGCTGGCAGCAGGGCTCCCTGGGGCCACTTATTTATTCCCTTCAGCTGCAAGAGTGATGAAGACATCCACCTAGAGACGCACCTTTTGGGTACTTAAATTGGAGCAGATGCCTCCTGCCCAGCATGCCTGGTATCCTTCCCTTACCTTCCTGCTCTTCCTGAGCAACACATTGATCTTTATCCTCTTATTCCCTGCTTTATGACCCTGCCAACTGCAATACAGAGCCCTGTCCCACTTGTGGTGCCTCTTCAGCCTCCACAGCATGGATCCTTTCCAGCCCTCCCCAAATCCCGTCACGCCGGCAAGAATTGAACTTATTAGTGAATCATTTGCTTCATAAAACATTTGGTTGAAAAGCAAGATGAATCTAGGGAATCCTGATGGAATTATACATATCTCAATGAAGGTTAACATTTCAATGAGAATGTTATGCTTTTTTTTCAAGTTTCATCTACATTCATTTAATTTTTTTTTCCTTTCTCTGATTCTTTTGTACAAATCAAAGTGTGCACATGGAACACAGATAAGAACTCACCTCATTTCATTTATACATGAATTTCTCACCTTAGGTTCTCTTTTTAGTTAATGAAGAGGCCAGAAAAATTGTGCCCTCTTTATCTCTGACATTTTTATCTCTATATCATCTCTCTGTGTAAGGTTCTATTTCCCAAATTCAGTATCAGGGCTTATTTCCCAAACCATAGAATCACAGAATGGTTTGGTTGGAAGAGACCTTAAAGATCATCCCATTCCAACCCCCTGGCATGGGCAGAGACACCTTCCACCAGACCAGGTTGCCCAGAGGTTCCTACACATTAGAGGCATTTCTGTGCTTTTTGAGAAAATCAGCAGGAAAACAGAAAAAAAAGGTATGCTTGTAAAAAGCCATGTTATGAATGAACTCTACCCCAGTCAAAACCAGTACAGGATTCTTTGAGATTTCCTTACAGCGCATATTCTAAAACTGGAGGACCACTGCTGAACAATCTATCTGTCGATTTTTCAGCTGAAGTTCAATTCTTGAATTTTTGCATTTGTATAATTGATTGTAAAACTTCGTAATTCATGCTAAGTTGGTTATTTAAAGATGTCATCCAATCAGAGAATAAAAAAAAAAAAAAGTGCATTGCATTTAACTAGCTAAGATAGAGCAAATTACAATCAAACATACAATTAATATATGAGTAAACCTCATGCAAGCTGAAAATAAGATGTACATATTTAAGGCATGATAATTAACCACTGGAACAAATTACTGAGGCTCATGGTAAATTCTTTTTCATTTGGGAGTTTCTAAATCAAGACTAAATGTCTTTCCAAAAAAGATATGTTCAGTTTGCAGTCATTAGGTGAGAAGCAGAATTATTGATGAAATTTCATATTCACTATATTTCAGAAAGCCCAATTAAATATTCATTGCAATCTTCCTGTCTTAATAAGGATTAGTTTATTTGCATGTCCCTTTTCAATAACAATGAAAATAACCATGAATATCATAAAAGAGTTAATATTTTTAATATAATATGCACTGATCTGATGAAAATACCATTATAGTGCATCTGGAGTGACACCAGCTAAAATTACTGGAAGGAAATATGACATTAAGGTTCTTTTTATATACTCAAAAAGAAAGTCAAAATTTCATCTTTCAAAGTATTTTGAGATCATTTTCATACCATTTCCAACATAAAATACCAAAATTTCAGTTAAGGTGTATATTCCATGTTCATTTTCTATGACTAAGCTTCAAATTCATTGAAGCACGCAATGATAATAATAAAATAGATAATACAAACACTGAATTCTGAGTATTTGGGAACCTGACCTTGGCTATAATTAAAGCATTTATACTTATTTGAGCTACATATTCCTATCAGGTATTGATGTCATATTGATTTCTACTTTACATTAGCGTTAAAAGAACAGAAACTAGATTTTGGTCTTATTTTGCCTTATCCCTTTCTCAGCTGTTGAACTATTAAAGAACAAGACAATATCCTAAGAGAACTGAACAACTGCAAATACAATTAAACACTGAAGGAACAAGATGGCAGAGAGTAGATGTTTGACAAAAGGGGTAGAGAAAGGGTGTGGGAAGCATAAATATCCCACAAAAGCAGCAATAATGTGGCCAAGCTCTGTGAAGGTAAGGAGGAGATAAAGTTTCACTAGAGATGTTATAACTTTCCACTGGACACCCTGGGATAGCCAGGGCTATGGGGAGAGAGGAATGGTGAGAGGCAAATTCCTACAGAAACCAAAAATTTTGCTTCATATAATAAATAGCTCATCTCTCTCAGGGTAATTCCTTCATGCCACAGTTCTTTCCAACCAAGTCAAGTTTATCCCTGATTTCCAGCTGTGGTTAGATGAGCCAGGCTGGATGGCAGGTGCCCACCAAGGCCACTCCAGCACTTCCTTTCTTACCTGGAAAAGGGAGAAAAAATATGTCTAAAAGCTTGGAAAGGGCAGGGAGGGATCATTCACCATGTACTGTCATGGGAAAAACAGACACTTCTGGAGGACATCAATTTATTACCAATCAAATCAGAGCAGCGTAATGAGAAATTAAACCCAAATCTTAAAAACACCTGCTTCCTGTCCTTCCCTTCTTCATGGGCTCAAATTCACTCCCAAATTCCCTACTTCCTTGCCTTTGGTGGCACAGGGGGATGGAAAATGGGGTTTGTGGGAAATCCATCAAGATTGTCTCTACCACTTCTCCCTCCCCAGGAGAGGATTCCCTCACACTCTTCACTTGCTCCAGCATGGAATCCCTCACATGGGAGTCAATGCTTCATGAACTTCTCCTGTGTGGGTCCCTCCCATGGGACGCAATCCTTCAGGAACAGGCTGCTCCAGCATGGGTCCCCCATGGTCCTGGCAGCAAACCTGCTCCAGTGTGGGGTTCCCATGGGTCACAGCCTCCTTTGGGCATCCCCCTGCTTATCTAGGAGGTGTGGGGACCTCCAGGTGGGTCTCTGTCACCCTGTGGACCTACCTCTGTGTCCTGGTTTGGAAAGAGAGGTGTCTGCTAAGGAAGGCAGGAGCCTCCCTTGAAATGGAGAATTTAAACTCTCTCCCTCCAAATTATTATAGTTTTGAAATTCAGGGGCTCTCAGGCAAAGATATGGGAATAGGAATAACAGTTCTTTACTAGGAATATTAAAAAATACAAATGTAGTCGTACAAAAAAAGCAAACAAACAGAAAGAGAACATTGACAGAGTCAGAACACCACCTGATACCCTGTTGGTCAGGGTGTTGGTAGCAGTCCAATCAAGTCCTCCTGGAGGGACAGATGTGGCTCTGTTGAAGTAATGATTCTGTAGGTGTCGTTTTCCTCTGAAGATCCAGTGGTGAGGAGATGGGTCCAGACTTCCTCTGGCAATCCAGTGGAAAACAGGCTGCCATGGTGTTCTGAATCTCAGGTTTTATCCAGGTAAGAATGCTTGGCTCCTCCCACTGGGTGGAGCATCTCCCAATGGGATGATGTAATGTTATCAGTCATGCAGCCTCAATGGCCCATTAACAGAAGATCCCCCCTGGAGTTATGAGGGATGGGTCATGGAAGAGATAAAGAAACGCTACCCCATGTGGTTTTAACAGCTGGTAATGGAATACATACTGCTGGTTACGTCTTGCATTGCAACCTAAGACACTGGGCTGCAGGGGCACCGCTGTCTCACCGTGGGCTGCCCCATGGGCTGCAGGGGGATTTCAGCTCCAGCACCTGGAGCAGCTTCTGCCCCTCCTTCTGCACTGACCTGAGGTCTGCAGAGATGTTCCTCCCACATATTCTCATTCCTCTCTCCATCTGATGGAGGTCTCTCCCCCTCCTTACACACACCCCAGAGGCACCATCACCATCGCTCAGACTTGGCCAGGGACGGGTCAGTCTCGGAGCCAGCTGGCATTGGCTCCGTGGGCACGGGGAAAGTATCCAGCAGATTCTGACAGAAGCCATGCCTGCATCCTCCCCTACCAAACTCTGCCTGTGGAAACCCAACACCCCTGCCCCGAACTGCTCAGCAGTGTTTGAGTTTCCACCAGGCGAACAATTAGTGAGCTGCCACAGCGGGCTTAAAATTGCATGGCTTACTTGTGATACAATTTTACTTGATGGGGGGAGAAAAAAATTTAATTCCACTGTTTAGTTCTGCCCAGAACAAACAGATGTAGGAGCACTCCCAGAGCATATGGGTTAAATTAGTGCCTGCTGCGTCCCAGCACCAGCATTTGTCTGATTTAGTGACACTTGTTTTAAACAGTTGGAAGAGGATCCAGGCAGCTCTGGAGGTGGTTTTCAGCTGGATTTGTCCTTAAACAGCAGCCTAATAAAATTCCAGCTTTATATTCAGTCTGTGCTGAGCTGCCACCAGCTTTGGGTCACCAGAGGAGGCATTCCCTGAGATGAATTGTGCAAGACACATAATAGCTGCACAATGTCCTTTTGATGATAAAATACTAAGCAGAGCTGACATTTAAATTAGCATCCCTGCATGTTTTCCAGCTAGATAATGATATGGGTAAGACAGCCAACACCTGTGGCACCGGGAGGGATCCAGTTCCCAGGGAGCCATGGCCAAAGGTTTGTCATCATCCCAAACCATTTATGTTGCAACTGATTGAAAATAGGCTCAGACAGTCAGAACCTGGCTGTTCTGGGAGGTGGTTTGGGTTAACAAGCCTGGTTTTAATTCTTTGAGCCTCATCCCTCCTGGGACTCAGTTGGCTTCACAGAGCTGAGGTCTTTGGTTAGCCCTAAAGCCTGGGGAGAAGAGGGATGAAAAGAGGAGTGAGAAAATGAGTAGATAAGCAAAACCACAAAATCTCTTTGCTTCTGGAGAATGGGAGAATAACTAAAAGGACTAAAGGACTAAAATAACTGAAAGGTCATTACAAGGACACGGAGCGATAATTTCTCAGCATTGACTTTTAGCAGCGCCTTCCTGAACAAAACAGCTCCCCTTCCCCCCTGCACCAACATCAGCTCCGGGGTCTATTCAACAGCTGAAAGGCAGGGTGGTTTTATGCCAGAAATAGTAAAATCAGTGCTGTTACCCAGCATTTTCTGATGGTTTTTAGCTCAGTAGTGAGGAAGTGGCTGTGTCTAATTAGAGAGACAGGTCCTGCACAACCCCAGTGCCTGTCCATGCCCTTCCAAGCGCAGTGGGTGGATTTCCTCCCACAAGGTGAGGCACCAGGCAGGGCTGTGGAGCTTCACACTGCATCAATTTAACTGTTGTGAGGTGCAGGAGCTGTCTCCCCTTCTTTCAGCACAGTGGGGCTCATAAATATTATTGGGTATCAAGTGGGACTAAATGAATCGGCACAAATCAGCCAAGTTCCCCCTGCTCCAGCAGCTATCCTGAAACAGGAGCCTGACCCTTCACCACTGCCTGATGTGATTTGGAGCATATTGAGGATATTTATGGCCCAGTGGCTTTAACCCTCATCAGACACTAAACCAAGAATACCCACACAGAGAGTTTCACTTCTCAGCCCCCACTGGCTGTAAATCAGCTTGCTCAGTGAGTCAAGAAATCTCCCAGAGATTGTTTCTAGCTGCAGGAATCACCTTGCACAACCCTTCCCCATAAACAAGGGGTGCCATTTGGAGAAGGTCCTTTCAGGACCATCTGCAGGTAAACCAAAAGGATTTTTTGTTTGTTTTTTTTTTTTAATTTGAACCCACCCTTTGTATCTTTCTG
This sequence comes from Oxylabes madagascariensis, assembly GCA_013400675.1. Classification (NCBI taxonomy): domain Eukaryota; kingdom Metazoa; phylum Chordata; class Aves; order Passeriformes; family Timaliidae; genus Oxylabes; species Oxylabes madagascariensis. Next base: position 25,458 of record VYZR01101711.1, on the reverse strand, counting down.
GCTGCCTTTTCACCGATCCTGCCCTCCAGAAAACCCTTCAAGATGAAAACCTGCTTAGCCTTTTTCTGCAACAGGCAGGGAGATGGCAACAGCTATCCAGTTTAAGAGAAAAGACAGATTTCAGCCAACTCAAGACAAGGATGAAAAGTGGAAAATTCTGTCGCCGGTGAGTGCAACCTGGCACTGGGGAGAGCACATGAATATCAAAGTCAGATGGGTCAAACCACTCAGCTCTGAGTCAATTATCATATTTTCTTAGATATAAATCACGCTTCAGACAGCCTAATTCCCTCCAAAAGTAGTGGCACTTAAAAGTGTGTCCTCGGATAACCCGTGCCCAGGAGGAGGCAGGCAGAGGGGTTTGGCTCTGGGGAGCTGTGGCACCCACTGCTGGGTGTGCACTCAGCCCCTGCTGCTGCTGCTGAGTCAGGCATTTCATTTGAGCAGAGTAGACATGCAAAAATATGTGAATTTCTCTACAGCAGCGCAGTGTTTGAAAATCATTATGCTGATTTAGCATCCTGACCCTAAGCTGCTCCATGGCAGATTTAGTAAATATAGCCAAACTAAAAGAAGACTGTAATAAACCATTAAGTGCAAATCAAATAGCTTGGTTAATCACTGTGTAACTGCAGTTTTATACAGCTGTCTGCTTCCCTGAATTGCACTGGGATAAATCTGCAGTGGCAGATTTGACCCTTTACTTCTGTGCTTCAGTTCCCTGCCCATAAAAAAGACAGGATAATACATTTCCCCAAGGCACAGGGCGTTTGCAAAGACACCTAAACTTAAAATGGCAATGCTCACTTATTATTTTGATAATACGCTACTCAAAACTAGAAGAATGCAAAGAGCTAACAAAGAAAAGGCAAACTAAAACAGAACAAAACAAAACCAAACCAAGAAAGAAACTAACCCCACAAGTCAGGCTTCAAGAAATGCTGCTGCTGAGCTTGGGCTGAATGTGCGTGGGAGTGAGGGCCAAAGCATGACATCTTATTTTAATTCAATGAAAGCAATCAGTTCTCTCTGCTCAGGAGAGATAATGGAGAGCTGCATAGCTTGCTGTGGGATGTTAATCCTAAATAAGAAACTGCTGTAGGATAGAGCCCTGTGCCTAGAATTGCATTAACACAGCAAAAAGGAGTCTGGATCAGCCCTGGTCTTACCCAGGGTGCTTCTTGGCATTGTTTCACAAGATTTGATGCTGCAAATGTAAGAAGTGAAGCACATGTTTCTCTTCTTTTTGTATTTCAGGCCTGATCTCATGGTAGAAGTTTCCAGAAAAGGCAGACAGAGCTGGAAGGTACTGGTAGGGAAGGAGAAAGAGAAATGGGGAGTATGTAAAGTTCACAGGGATTTTTCTTCCAAAACTTCTCAGGAGAGTGATATCAATAAGGTATTTTTGTGAGTAATGTCTTGCACTGAAAGTTGAAGTCATGGACTGTGATGGTGATACAAAGCTAGAGAGCAGCATGAATGCAAAGAGCATTGGAAAAATCACACAGGAATAAACACAGGCCTTTGAAGCTTGTCAAAACAATAAAAAAGGCATTATGCTCTGTAGTACAAAATGATCTCATGCATTTTGGGATGAAAAATGGGGGATTTCTGTTCTAGGGTGTTTAAAAAGGTGTGAGTCACTCCTGGACTGAGACACCAGCCAGAAGCAGCCATGGGAGAGGCAAAGGTGACCCACAGCTACATCACCATCAGGGACCTCTAAACACTCATTTGGTGTTCTTGGGACAAACCAGGTCATGTGTGCTGAAGAAAGAGGAAATCCAACAGTCAAAGGTGCAGAAAATTTATTCCTGGAATTGATAGGACAGTTTTGTTTATGCAAGAAAAAAACCCATAAAAATAAAATAGGTGACCGCTGCTTCTGTTTACTCTAGAAAAATGAAGTCTGAAAGGGATGAAATTGCAAAGCTGTCCTTGGGGATAAACACCAAGGAGGAGAAAAGAACTGCTTAAGTCAAAGGACAGGCCAAGCAAAAGAGAAAGTAGTTGTAAACTGCCCAGAAATAAATACAGTCTGAAAATCAAAGGGAAAGGCTTCTTCCAGCCAGAGCAGTGAGGTGCAGAAGAAGTATTCAGCCAAAAAGGGAGGAAAACCCAGCTACTTTTAACATAGAGCTTAATGGATAACAAAGTGGAGCAGAGTGGGTACACAAACATTTTTACAGGGTGAGGAAAGGGGAGGGAAAGGGAAGGATGTTGGGGTAACTTCAGCACTTAGAAGACAATAAAAATATAAACACTCTCCTCTTTAAATAAATAGCTGAGCAGTTTGTAAACAATACACAAATAATCTTACTGGCAAATAATGAAGAAATGGATGTCAGCTAATACAGATGTGTTAAGAGGAAATCATGTAAAGGAAATAAAATATCTCTCTCTCTCTCTGACAGGATAAAGGCCAGTGGAGAGAGGAGTAGCAAGAAATGCCTCTTTTACTTAAGCCTTTTGGTTAATACCTCATGATGTCCTCATAAACAACTGACAGAAGCCAACTCAGCAAGAAAAAAACACAGAATTGGTGCAAAACTGGTGGAATAATCAGACACAGAGAGAAGTTGTCACAAGTTTGCTGTTAAAGTGATGTATTGAGTCGTTTGTCACAGGGTTTGCAGTGGGTCTTGCACTCTTCAGTGTTTTCATCAGTGAACTCCTGTTCTATTTTGTTGCTACTACAAGACAGAAAAAGCTGCTTTGTGAGATGAACAAGTATGAGAAAAATTGATGTGGACAAGTGCAAAATAATAACCCTCAGTAAAAATCAAGTTAGAGAGAGAGAGGATGGGATCCAACTGCTTAAACCATTTCTCCTCAACACAGCACCTGGGAAACTTTGCAGATCCAACCAGGATCAAGTTAAATATGCTGGTGCTGCTAAAAAAGCCAAACAACATATAGGTGCCTATGAGACACAAAGTCCTTGGCTCTTTACTACTGGAAGTGCCTTAATTCTCTAGAGTTGAGTGGCACACGTGAAGATGTAGACTATATGTAGACAAGTAGAACTAGAAGAACTTAGAGAGGTTTGCAGGTCATGTCCCCTGGGAGAAAAGTTGGCAGAAGTGGGGCTGTTCATACTGATGAGGGAGAATGAGAGAGAGAGAGAGAGCAAACAGGCTCTGCTGCAAAGAGAATAATCTATTCTTGCTGCCTCTGACAGAGGAGTGAGAATGAATCTTGAATTATATCAAAAATTACAGGGTAGGCATTTATGATAAATAATCTAATGAATGGTGAAGCATTTGAATTCATTATCTGGATGATCTGTCTTCTGCATCAGAGTTATTTGAAGATAGACCAGGAAGGAAGAACATGAGTGGTGATCCTGGTGCAAGATTGTGTGATAATATGAACAGCTACTCAAATTCCTCTTTTTCTCTGTTTTCCAGGTTCTGGTGAAATGGTCTGTGCAATGAAATTCCTTGAGAATACAGGCACCAAGACTTGAGGTCCAAAGACCAAAGTTCACTTTGATATACACACACATGTCATTCGTGCCTTACGTATGTTGCCCTGAACTCCTTTGGTATCTTATTCTTGCAGAGGTCTGCAACTGGAGTTCTGAAAGCTCAGGTGTGAAGGTTTTATGTCTTTTGGCAGGATTAATAAAAACCAGTTATTCTTCAGCACTTAATTGTGAAAATTATGCATCAGAAGGAAGTAGTGGTCAAAGGATTATGGCAAAACAGAAGAATAATTAGCATATCTCTTGGCTTATCAAATTCGCACTAAGAAACATTTGGACTGTTTAGGACTAGGAGGATATTTATTTCTTAGGCAAAACTTTATTTCCAGGTCAAAGAGTAGCTTCTGAACACTGAGCTAAACCAGAAGTTTTGGGTTTGGGTTTGGTTTTGGTTTTTTTCCCTCCCAAAAAAACCTCAACCATCTTACGAATGGAAATACACAGACAAATGAGTGGTCATGCATAATTTATAACATTTGTTTTAACACTGATGAATCCCAGGCTCATTTCTTCTCTTCTTCTGACTGAATGCTGATTATCTGACCTTTCTCACATGAACTCAGTGTGGCGGTCTGTGACCTGCTGCAGGAGGAGTTGGTGCAGCCTGGTTGCTGTGCCTCACCACCCCACTCATCATATCAGAGGTTCACTCTTGGAGCAGTTTTGGGCACCAGCCCTCTTATGACTGTGGGGCTGGTTTTGCAATAATCTAGTGCATCCCTGATTATCAAACTTTCAGAGAGGTGACAGATGCCAGTTCTGACTCCCTGCTGTCTCCCAGTCCTGCACCAGCAGGAGGAAGGTGATGTCCTTTCAGACCCTGCCATGGGAAGGGAAGGATTTGGAGCATCTTCTCCCTATTTATCTAATTCTCTTTCATCACCTCCCCTCTCAAATGCAATTCTTTGGTATAATCTAAACAAGGGAACTGAAACAAACAGCTTCACAGCATGACTATAATCTATTTAAGTCATTTTAAAGCCGGCAGATGTTTTACAGCCAAAGATTTTCCGTGCTGTCTCTTTACAGACTTCTGCTACTCTGCAGGTGGCTCAAACTAGGCCAGTCACTGCAGACAATTAAAACTTAAAACCTTTCATTAGCAGTCACCAGGTCTCCAAGTCACTCTGATGCTTAAATGCAGTTTCTGCCACAATTCACTCAGGGCAGGTCAGACTGTGATGGACCCTGCTCAAAGCCGTCAGAGCCAGCCAGCTGTGACCTGCTGCCTGTGGTCACAAGGAGACAGAAATAAACTCCCTGATCCCTTCAACGACCTCTGGGTCCTGCAAAACTTAGCAAAGCCCATCCCCTGTACCAGATTTGAGAGATGCTTCAGAAATTTGCTTCTCTACAGTGCCTACTTGGACCCCACCTGTGAGCATTACACTGTAACACTGCATCAGTGGCATTTTGGGCCACAGAATCCTCCTCGTTTCACAGGTTTCACATCCATTCCACTGCCTTCCTACCACTACACCTCTTATGAGCTGCAATACCAATTTTCAGGCTCACTCCTGGCATTCCATGATGTGCTGGCCCCTCTTACATGGAAATTCTCAGGCTCAGTGAAGGATCACTTGCTAAGGGCATGCATGAGGCTCAGGTCAAGCATTACTGCAGAAAGACTTAATTTCCCCACGTACTGGCCTCTGGCTTTAGGAATTTTAACAGGGGCAGGGACATGCCATGAGTCAGATGTGAATAAGAACTCAGACAGATCAATGGCATCACACAATAGTGATCTGCAAACCAGTTCCTGAAGTATAAGGACACACAAAACAATGATCAAATTTAACAAAGGCTTCAAAATGTAGATAGAGCAGCATAAGTCTGTTACTGGCTTCAGTATGCTGCCCACATGCAGAAAACACCAAAGCAAACCATTTTGTTTGCCATGTCATATTTAATGTAAACACCAAATACTACTTGTTTCAATATTTCATTGTACTCTGCAGCTGTCTGAATTCGTAATTTTGTGTTCTAAGCCAACTGAGTCGGAATTTATGAGTAGATTTTTAGTAATGATCTGCCAAATGTGAAATGATTGTGCTGGTTGTTTAAATGAAAAAGGAGTGACCCTTTTCTCTGTGGTTAACTCAGCCTCCTGTGCTGCCTCTCCGACAGAGGACTGGAGCATGGAACAGCCATGCTGTCTGTAATTTCTCCCCCAGGCTCCCCCCTGGTATTTAGATTTCAGCTCCTTGATTTTAAAAGGTCACTTAGCAAAAAGAGAATGCCACATTATTCATTCCTCCCCACCTCCCTGGCTCATACTGTCTCTCCACTTTTTGTGGAGATACGAAGAAATTAGCAGCCAGTGCTAGTTTAAAAACAGTGCCTGAATCTGAAGGACTATTGACTCTCATTTTTCATTCACTGTGCTCTTGTATTGTGTTAGAGGGAGATCTTTCCTAAAATGCAGCTGTTATCGCCCCACCTCTCCCATCTCTTTCCCAGGCATCTTCTGCACACTTGCATTGAACTCTGTGTGCCAGAGCTCTTGCCCAGAGGCAAGAGTCACTGGAAGCCCTTGTCATTGCCAGCTGAACTTGCCGTGGCCCAGTGGCAAAACAGTTCCCTTGACTGGAGTCCTTGGCTTGCAGCTCACTGTAGGGAGAATGGCCAGGTTATTGTAAGCCTTCCCAACATAAAAGGGATGCAGCCAAGTTATGGTGAGATAACTAAATATGCTGCAGAAACAAGCTGGGCCTACTAGAGAAGCCTTTGATCCTCCTGTGGTGGAGAGATCCAACCTGACAGCCTGAGTGGCTTCATTCTTTTTGCCTTTGAATCCCACCAGAAAATGGGCCCAGCTCCTGACCCGGCTGGAGCTGCCTGTTCATGCCCACACTGCTCACAGCAGCACCGTCCCCAGTGAGCTGGCCACGTCCAGCTCAGACCTCCCAGCCCTGTGTGGCGTCCCTGCTGATCCATAATTGCTCATTGCCTTTCTCCTCAGCGTGCCCAAAAGTGTAGGGTTGGTTTCTCAGTGGGGTTTTCATGGCATGACGTCAGTCAGGGCTGCACGACTGGAGCGTGAGCATGGACAGGGGACAGGGCCATGCTGAGGCTGTGCCCAGGGCACAGGGAGCCCAGCTGACGTGATCTGTGCCTGCACTGCATGTGTGGCACTCACAGGATGTTGTGCTCGTTCTTAAATATTATCTCAGTTAACATCCTGCTGTCGGGAGAGGCAGGGGAGAGAAAACCGTATGGTCCTGCTATCATTTCTCCTCAGTGCTAGCTGCAGAATTAGGATGTGTGTGTTACTAAGAGCCAGCTTATCTGCAGCAGCACTTCAAAACAATTTCCCTCATCTGGTCATCTTGTGCTTCAAGGCTATTCACTTATTTAAGTATCTTTTAGCAACCAGTATCACTCAGGCAGCGAGGATGCCTGTATTTTAAGCAACTTTTATTATTTCTTTGCTATGTGGTGTAAGCTCTAATATGCTCACTCGGAGAGACTCTGGTTGGAGATAAATCAGGAAATGCTTCCAGAAAAAACTGTCATTTCTGCTTTCTTGTCATTGGTTCTTTATTGTGAATCTTATTTGTTACAGCTCCCTGCAGCAATTTCTTTACCGGGATTGCTTTCTGGTGAACTTTTTGCAGTGAACTTCAGCTGCCACAGAAATCTCTCATCACATCTGCATTCCTGTGTCATCTGCACCCCGCTGTGCTAAAGCTGGTGGGAGACTGAGGGCTCTGAATGTTGCCTGGTTTTCTTCAGTCCCTGTTCTCTTGCTTGTACACTGCAGGGAAACACATAAATTGTATGTTCTTCACAAATAATACGGAGGCCAGTCCAAATCCTGTTAACCTAATGGAAAGCCCCAGCAGTTTTAAAGGACCTTTAATGCTCCTTACTCCACTAAGAAACAGCTCTGGTCTTCACTCTGACTTCGATGGGAATAAGCGTATGTGTAAAATTTTTATAAATTTTTTATAAAAAGGAGCACTGTGTTCGTGTGTCCACCATGACGCTGGCAGTGCCATGTGTCTGCTGTCTCCAGAGGCAGCAGGAGAGCTGAACTGCAGCCACGATGGACAAACTGCAAAGGGGAGGCAGTGGAGATGGTGAACATGCCAGGGGATACAACTCCAGCACAGCAGTTATTGCTGTTCCTTCAGAGCATGGAATCACAGAGTGGTTTGGGTTGGAGGGGACCCTTGAAGGCCATCTAGGCTAAGCCTTCTCAGGCTGGGTTTTAGGCTAAAGTCAACCTCTTAATAAGTGGAATTCTTTTAAGCTCATTTGGTGTACGAGGCATCCCCCCAAAGAGACATTTGTCTTCTTTAAGAGGGTAATTCCACAGTCCCTTTATTCCACCCAAGGCTCTGGGTGCTGATATTATTTCAAGATCCCTCGGCCTCAGCCAATTATTCCTTTGTCTTTCTTTTTGTCATTGCTAGATTTTCTTTGACTGTGGAGTGTCCCAGAAACTGGGCTGGCTGAAACGAAAGTAAAATCTACACACTTCCCCCCACAAAAGCCCCAAAAAACACCAAGGGGAATTCTCTGCCAGCTGAATTCCCCATCCAGATTCCTCATGGAAATGATCTGTAGCACAAGGGAACAGGCAGGATTATACAGCCAAAGGGAAGAGGGGTAATAGCATTCCTTATTTTCTACAACAGCTGAGAGTGATGTATTAAGGAGACTTTAAAACAGAATCCTAGAGCAGATGAAATAAATCCTCCTCTGGAAAATACTCTTACAACAGCAGAGGAAGCCCACACAGACTCTTTCAGCTCGAACAATTAAATCTTCAGTGTCTGTAATGATGTGAAATGGATCCCACACAGGAGAAAGGAGATTTCCAAGGCACAGAGGCACATTCACATCAGAGCTGTGCAAAGACACCGCTGTAGGTTGAGGATAACCCAGAAAACTCAACCAGCTGATCCCTTTCATTTTGTTTCATAATTCTGGAGTATGGACCTGCCAGAGCCAGCAAGCTTCCTCCTGAACATAAAATAACTCTCTTAACTGCAACAGCTCCAGTTGGGAGTGATGGAGGGGCAACACAGCATGTCCCTGTCCAGATCCATGGCAAAGCTGGTGTGAAAGGATAGGCTGTATTGGTGTGGTAAGAAATCAGACAGAAATAGGACAATTATTATTAAAAAAAAAATTTAAATGCTCTTTCCTCCAGAGTTTTCCCCTTCTCGCTGGACTTTATGTAAGGAGCTGCTCACTCTGAACCAGAACCAAAGCTCAGGCTGTAGCCCTGGTTTAATGTTTTAGTTTTTGGGAAATTTCTTTCCCAGGAAACTTTCTGTAAACAACAGAATGTTTTTGTAACTGTATCTACGTTTATGCATTCTTTCTCACTGAGAGGTTTCTTGATGAACATCCATTTTGACCAATTCAATTGAAGAGATTTGCCTTTATTTCACCAATCAAATTGGTCTGTGTAAAATAGTACGAGTCACATATCAAAAAGAAAAACTTCATTTTTCTAGCCTTCTGATTGAGAGTCTGTGCTGTTGTTTGATGCTCAACAATGACACACCACCACAACAGCAGTGATGGTGCTATAAAGGCTTTCAGCTTTTTCCTCCAAAGTAAATGCCTGCCTGCTTTTTTGAGCCCAGCAGAAAAAGTGCAAAAATGTTTTAAGGATCTCATGTGAACAAGCAGCAGCCAGGAATTTCAGTATCAGCAAAGAGGGCTCTTAAGAGATCTGAGAGATGTTCAGAGTCCAGAGGTGCAGCTCTTTCACTTCATCCCCCAGGCTGGAAGTCACATGGGTGTGAACTTGGGAATACAACTGGTGTAGCATTCTATTAGATATCATAGAGGATTAAATCTGCCAAAAATTCAGTGATCTGGCTCAGGGACAAGGGGAGCAGAAGGAGAAGGGGCAGCCAAAAAACGAAATATACATCCCAAACTCAGGCTGTACCCAAGCACTTGGACTGCAAGAGTTTGTACTGTGAATGTTTTTGCAGGTAGCACTGTCCAGACACCAGTTCAGAGTTTGCTCCATTATCCATTAAACCTTGGTGCCCCTCCAGGCTTCAACACCCTAAACTTGAATCCAAGTCCACAGACACAAGTTCACTGGGACCGGAGCACATGGAAAATACACAGAACAAGAGAAAGACCTTCAGCAATTTCCTTGTCCTTTCCTTTTTTTTGGACCCTAAATTCTTTCCCTGTTAAAAATACTCTAAGTGCCGTGCCTTACCCTGAGAAAAACACTTTTGTCTATCTGCTTCAGTCCTCTTGAGATGTGCATGATGCTCTTTTATTCCAAAACTAAAAACTGGTTGCTTTTCTAGAAAATCTAGTTTGATACAAGTATTTCAAAAGATAAATAAAAACAAGGAGAAAGCCAACTATTCAACCTTTTTCCTGGAAAATTGACACTTCTATAGCTATTTTTAGGGGGAAAGGCATGGAAAAATATACTGAAAATCATAAAAGAAGCCTGAACCCTGAAATAGGCACTATTAATCTCAGAGTTTGCAATTTAGGATTGATGTACAGGTATCAGACTTAAAAAAGGACCTCATTGCTGCACTCATAAGCTCAAGGTTGAGGCAGCATAAAGAATTTCTTAATGAGTTGGGGTTATACTAGGACAACTTGAGGACATTCAGACAGGATCTGCTCAGGGCTGTGGATACCCCAAGTGCAGTGAGGTTGCTCCATCCTAACAGATGGCAATGCTGCAGATGAGCTGAAGAGGAAGATGGTAACATAAAGAAAGGGGGCTGGAACAAGGAGTGGTGACAAATTTTGGGGGGAGGGAGTGGAGGAATTTAGTTGAACCCCAAATTTCGGTGTTGAAAATGAAAGCAAAGTGGAATTGATGGAGAAGGGTGACTGACACCAGCCTGGAGGATTTGCCCTCTCTTTCTGGAGAAAACAGGATGAAGGGAGCAGTTTACTTTTTTCTCCACAGAAGACCTCAGAAGAAATTAGCAGTTTAACAATATTGTCCTCAGCAGAGACAGCTGGTGGGTTCCTGTCAGGCTTGCTTTATGCAGACACCAAGAGTATTTGCAGTGGCATAGGAAAGAAATCAGTCCTGAGCCTGAGTCCTCCGGCAGCACCCCAGAAATGCTGCTGATGGCAAATGGCAACAGAGGACTCTCCTCAGAGAAGTGTGGGCTTGTCGGAGCAAAAATTATTTCAGGAAGCATCTAAACAAGGAAGGCTAATGCTCTTCTGTGAAAGGGTGAAAAATCAGACACGTCAGTAATATTTTAGTGCAGGGAGGTCACAGCCCTTCTGAAGGGACTGGAACCAGCAGAGTCATCTGTAAAGCAATGTTTTGTAGAGCTTGGCTCCCGCAGCCTGCAGGGATTTGAAGCACATTACAGGAGTTCATTTCCTGAGGACAAACATAATTCATTACCCAAATACCTCACCCTAATATTTCTTGGTCTAATTCCATTCCAGTGAAGGCCTGAGTCCAGTGGAATTACGTTGGCACAGGAAAGGAACTTCAGACTAACAGGTTTCTTACTGCTAAATGATAAAGAGGCAAAAATATTCTGCCTTTTCCATCTTTTTCAAAAGTGCTTGATCCAGAACTGGCAGAAGTCAACAGGGAGTATTTCCATGGACTTAGCAGATGTTGGATCATAACATCCCTGGGAACTGGAGCACTTCACTCATTTACCAACCACTTCCTTATGACAGATAAAGGAACTGCAAATGTCTGAATTTATGGTGAAAGTTCTCACCAGTCGTATAATGCAGAAAACTGAAAAGCTGCAGCAGCTCCTATAAAGTTACTGCAGCTGAAGTTGAGATTGTTGCTTTGGAGTAAATAATCTCTGTGTTGTCTTTAGCAATTTCAGGTTTTAAAATTATGGAGTATTTTTTTCCTCTTTTCCTTCCATGAACAAAAAAGCTGTTGTTCTGTAACAGGCTTTCTAGCAAGTAATGAGAACAAGGTAAAAAGAAAGTTAAATATTGCTTCATTCCCCTGGCAGCATTATTTGAATGTTCCCAACATTATTAATGTCAAAATACCTTGGAGTGAAATAGCAGCAGTTTTTCTGATATCAAGAGGGGTTGTTTTCCCTTGCTTGCCTCACTTAACAGTGGCTTGAACAGAGGAATGGGGAATAATCGAGGACAGTGCTAAGTGGGGATGCTAAGTGGGGATTGTGTGGAGTCCAGAGGCAGAACAAGCAGCTCAGAGCAAGGACAGGGCTCAGAGAGAAGCTCTGCAAGGTGGGTGCTGTGGTGGGCATGCTTTGTCTCTGACCCCTCCCTGAACTCCTGTCCTCAAGGGAAAGGGCTCAAGGTTAGGTCTGTAAAGTCCTGCCAAAGCACTCTTCGCTTTTTTTGCTCAGAACGGGGCAATGGGTGCTGCCCAGCAAGGACAGACAAACCACCAGAGTCCCTTCTCTCTGAGTTGTGCAGGTGGGGGAAAGAAAACAAAATCCTAAATCTATTTATGCATGAGAACTGTCTGTGATAGGAGATATTTTCGAGTCCATCTCTGCCTGGTTGGAAAGGGATAAATGACTGCGTGTCCTCCACCTCCCCAGGCAGCTGTTCAGCAGGCTGCCAACGCAGCCTGGAACAAGATTTCCCTCATCTCCCCAGTTCAGGTTGTCCCAGCGAGTGTAAGAATTAAATATTAATTGAATCAGGGACCTGTGTGTGAGAGAGAAAGGATAAAAAATGCTCTCTGGAACAGCCTCACAGGGGAAGGGGGAGGAAGGGCTGGAGGGGCTGCTGCTGCCCTGCCTGCAGGACAAGACCTGGGTCCGCATCCCCTCTGCAGGGGAACACTCCAGCAAAAACACCCTGCAAAAATACCCCTGGGAGGGCAAACAGAGCCAAAGCTTTGCCACCAGCAGCGAGGGGAAATGCTGGAATGGTTGTGACAGGGGGAAATGCTGGGAGCAGGAGGGGATGTCTGTCAGCACAGCTCCTGGTTTGCAGGGAGAGGTTACAGCGCAATGCTGCCTGCGCTCTGCAGGAATGCTCTGCTTCCAGCCAGGGATATCTGCAGTGGAGTGCCCTCCACGGTGAAATATTGCAGCTGTGCTGCTGCCAGATACTCGTGCAAAACTTTTTAGAACTGGAAGTTTAGAAAAGAGGGGGAAAACAGCTTGGTCTGACGTCAAAGTAGGGTAAAAATACCAGCCAGGGGTGATCAGCGCTGGGATGGGAGGTGTTTCTTCCCTAGAAGGCACTGTCAGGTTTGTGCAAGTTTTGGAGCTCATGAGATTGTACACTGGTAACTCCAGGCAAGGAAATATTTTGGAGCTCACAGAGCATCCAGGCAGCAAAATAAAGGCTTGGTTCTGGCAAGGCAAAACTCTGGATTCATTGCCACAGGTAATGGAGCCTCTAACACACGCCAGTCACTTGGGGAAAAAGACAAGCAAGGCAAACAGCTCTTATTTTTAGTTCGCGGTTTAGTTAGCAGCTAGTTCACACTGCTGCATAGCCAGGGCCCGCATAAACACAAGGTGGGCTGCAGGTTTGTCTCTGGGGAATGGAGCCAGATTTCTGCTGTTTCAGGTGTGAAGGCACACCATGCTGTACCTTCCAGGGTGGGACAGAAAGGGTAACATGGGGACAGCCTCGATTTTATGAAGATTACTTTCATCTGGATTGTAGGAATGCTGACACAAAGAGGCATCAGCATTTGTTAGTTGCACAGCAAAGTCTTATTATTTGTCAGGGACTTACCTGAGTTTCAGGTAATGAGAGCTGGGAGTAACCTGATGTCAGTATTGTTGCATTTAATATGTGTATTTTGACTGTAAAAGAGCAAGCACTGGCACTGCCAGTAGTGTGAAATCTCACAGGCTCATAACTACAAGGCTGCTGCCTTTACCACAGCACTAACAGCAGAAAGCAAATTCAATGCACAAAAGGTAAAAATGAAAGAAGAAAGGTGATTTTATATTTGCAGAGTTTGGAGTTACAGCTGAAGGAATTTAGGGGATGTTTGGTTGCACCAACTGTTATTTTTGATGACTGCGAATGAATGAAATCTCCTCTGCATTAATCCCTTCTGAAAATACAAAGCTTTCCTATGCCTTATATCTTTTCAAACTTTTAATGCAAAAGAGATCCTTAGAAAAATATGCAGACAGACATAAATATAAGATGAGGTTTTTTTTCTTCGATGCATCCATGCAGCATCAGTATTTATAAATTTACATTATAGCTCTACTGCCATCAAGTGATGAAAAGATGTTTTAGTGAAGATATCATAGAGAAAAAAAAAAAAAGAAATTTGTGTAAGTTACAGAGCTCTTACACAGAAATGAGACATATTTAATATTCACCCCTGCCTCTTCCCCATCCATGGTATCAGTGGTTACCCATGGGAAACCAAAAAACTTGTGAACTGCAACCTGAGTAGAGGCAAGGAGCCTAATTAAAGTGAATGTCAAGATTTAATTATTGGTTGTGGGTAGGAAAAAAATCCACGTGCATGCTCTCTCTTACCTCTTGAGTGGTGTAACATGGTGGGGAGCAATTAAAACAGCTTCTTGGTGCTGCCAGCAGAGCTGCCACTGCTCAGTACCATCCACCTGCCATTTCCCTTTCCTTGGCTGCTCCTTAGTGCCTCCCTACTTGGAAATAGGGGCTGTTCCAGCTGAGGAGAGGGGAAAACGTGAAAAACCATCAGATGTGACCTTTCAGCACTTAAAGGGAGCTTAAAGAAAAACAGGAACTGACTTTTAGTGATACGATGAGTGATAATGGCTTTAAATTAAAAGTAGATAGATTAAGACTACACATGAGGAAGAAGTTGTTGACAGTGAGGGTGGTAAAGCACCTCAGGCTCAGAGCCCTGTCCAACCTGACATCTGATGTTTCCATGGATGGGGTGTCCAGCACCTCTCTGGGCAATCTGATATAGTTGAAGGTGTCCCTGGCCCCAGCAGGAGGTTGGACCAGATGGTCCTGAAAGGTTCCTTCCAACCCAAACCATTCTGTGCTTCTATGGCAGGGTCCAGAATAGGATATGTCTAGAGCATAACTTAAAAAGTGAGGGGCAGTGGGATGGAAAGTGCGAGGAGTCACATCTGGGAGGGTTTTCTGGCACGCTGCTACAGAATTTGGGGGTTCCCATTGAGGGACACCAGCAGAGGAAAGCCAGCTCTCTGGGATTTTCCCACAAAGGTGGTGATTGTGCTGCAGTCCCTTCCTTTGCACTTCAATGGCCCAATCTCCGTGGTGACTCCAAAACAGCTGCCACCTGACATGGACTCTCCAACCTCCACAATGATTTTGGCGTCAGTGACAGGGAAGGGAAATTGCTGACTCCTAACGCAATGCCTCACTGCACACACATGGCAAAAACCAGGTTTTGTGGGTCACCAAAGGCATCTTTGCCTTCTCATAGAACCATTAAGGTTGGAAAAATCCTCTAAGACCATCAAGTCCAACCATTAATCCACTCAGTGGTTCACCACTAAACCATGTCCCCAGGTGCGACATCTGTAGCCCTGATTTCATGCCTGAGATGTTTTGGTTTCTGAAATTCTTTTCTTGGGCGATTTTCTATAAACAAGAGAAATGTTATTGTAACTGTACCTATGTTTATCCATTCTTTCTCACAGGAGGGACTTCTTGATCTCCCTGTGGTTTGACCAATGTGATTGAAGAGGTTTGCCTTTGTTTCACCAATCAAATTGGTCTGTGTAAAATGGTATAAAAGGGAGACACATCCCAAAATAAAGCAGTCATTTTTCTAGCCTTCTGATCTCGAGAGTCTGTGTTGTTTTTGGTGTAAAACAGCGACACACATCCACATGTTTGAAACACTTCCAGGGATGGTGATTCCATCGCTTCCCTGGGCAGAAAGTCTCAGAGGAGTTCCTTTTATTCCCAAACCTGATTAACAACAGATCTTCAGCCGATGTTTTGCTTCACCTCAAGCTGTTATACAATCCATAGGATCTGAACTGGAAGTACTCTGGGCTCATGCACAGGGGTCCTGTTTCCAGAAACTGCAAATATCTCTGCTCAATACAAATAAAATACATATCAGAGACTGCTTGAAGGTGAGAACCCAAAACCAGACTTTTTACAGACACAAACTCAGTCTAGAATAGGACTAAAATGAGATGCATTTCACAAGTTTTCTCTGCTTGGTTGTGAAGGTATTACATACTATTAAAAATGAGCTCACCACAGATTACATTGTGTGAAAGATAAAGGGAGGCCATTCAAGAAGACAAAAAAATCCCTTGGGCTCAGGGCTCAGTTCCTAAATGGTCAGGATTAGGTTATTTCTTTGAAAGACATTTTGAATTCCTGTGGAATGAAAGGCAAAACACAGAAGCACAGGGCCTGGACAGGTGAGTCAGATTGCATGGAAGAAATAAAGCAGAAGGGGCTCTAATGGCTCAGAGCCCTTTGGGGGATTAGTGGCAAAAACAGCATTTGCCATCCAGTAGAATCCAGTAGACTACTGAAGCCAAAGCAGATGTGACAAGAGCTGAGCTAACCATTTTGGGAGACATAAAGGGGAAAAAAATGTCCTAACAAAGCAGAAGGACTAATAATGGACTCAGGCTATTTGTTCCAATTGCCCAGAACTTTGTTTGGAGCACAGCATCATCCAAAGAGACATTTATGGACTTAGGCAGCTGAATATCAGGTCCGCCTGTCATGCCTCGATCAACATAAATGGAGAAGGGAAACAATGTGAACAAAGGATAAAAAAGAAGGATGGAGACACCACAAGGCAGCCAACAGGACTGTTATTTCACACTTTCTCCTCCCATACTTTTTATTTATTTTCTGTGGACTCCTGTCACAAGAGTATATTTCACAAGCTAGGAGGTGCTATATACCTGAGTGAAGTTGCAAGGGGAAAGGTATATTCAAACATTTGGACCTCTAATTTATTATTATATATGTATGTAAACACACAGTGATCCTATGAACATACAAAAATCTACATGTTTATTTGTACATGTATATATAAAAAATCAAAGAAAATTTGAATGGGGATAAATACATATACACATATATCTCAATTTTAGATAATTTACTTTCAACAGTCAGTGATTTCCAAAAGGCCATTTCCATGCTAGCAGTGTAGCCTTTTCTTTGGAGTGCAGCAAGTTAGACAGGAGAATAAAAGTTCAATTAAGAGCCTGCTTGCCTGTGACTGATAATGGTTTTGACATTTGCAGAGTCTCCTGACAACAGTGCCAGAGCAAAGTGGGGAAAAGGAAATCAAAGAACAAGTTCTTTGCAGATGGAGATGAGAGGGTTGAGACATCTGAGGCTTTGCACTCGTGGCCGCAGAAACAACCTTTCCCACCACACAAGGCTGTGTCAAACACTTCAACTTTCCAAGGAGAGGCGTTGAACTTTCTGAATAAAATCGGCAGCTTTGAGGGGGCCTGGCTGGGAGGTGTTAAAGAAAGAGAAATGTTTATTTTTCTAAGTGCCCTGATCACCACCAGTGCCTCAGGAAGGGAGGGAGAGGAAGGAAAAGACCAGCTGATCCCCAACCTAAGCTGTGCTTTTGATCTTGTCAATTAAAGTAGCATCCTTCTAATCTCAGATCCAGAAGGTAAATCATAGGCCAGGCTGGGGTTCCCAGCACTCTGGGCATCAAAGCTGCCCCAACTCAAGCTCTTGACTGGGGCATCTGGGTCTGATGTCATCTGCTCTCTCTGAGAGTAAACACAGCTGCAGTTTCAGGAATAGTTAAGATTAATTAAAGTTTAGTGGCTCTGCCTGCCCGGGATAAATCCAGTGCTGCCTCTTTGAATCTGGCTGCCCTATTTGCTTCTGTAAATGCCTTTACTGAATAAAAATGATATTTGCCAGAGAATATCCAAACTTCAGCTCCCAGCCTTTGAGAAAATCTGAAGTTTTAGTGCCTCCTTTGCACACCTATAGAAAGAGTTGACATGAAATTGAAATTCGTTTCAATAATTTTAGGGAGAGTTAAAAAAGATTGTTTTAAAACTCAGCTTAATGGGTCAGAAGCAACCAGAATTAGAGCCCCTTCCTTATTCAGATTCCTGAGCCAACACGAGCCAGTTGCTCCAGCTGGTGGCCGAGGTAGGCACAGAGCAGCAATGAGTGAAGACTGTGTGGGAAGAGTGACCAAATGACCTTCTAAAGCACAGAAATGTGCCCTCATGCATCATGTCAGGGCTCCAGCTGGTTTAACCTGACCACTGTTACAGGATCAAGTCCAGGCTGCTTTAGAGGTCAATGCCACCACATACACTGGGAAGAATGCCATTCCCTGGGGGTGCATCACCCTTGCTGACAGAATTTAGAGGTACACCCAGCTCATTGATGTGTCTCTCCAGCCCCTTGGGCCATGGGCCCCTCGTAGCCTCTGATGCCTCTCTGCTCCCCAGAGCCTGTGGGGTGCACGAGCTCAGCCCTCCCCACAGCAGGCAGCTGAAGCAGAGACTCTGCCACAGCCAATGGTCTCCCAAGCCATATTTCAGCGGGGTGAGCATCCTCACATGCAGGCAGCAGGGTTTATTCCACCTTTGAAACTTTATGAGAGCTCCTGGCTCCTAACTGCGATGTTTCCCTGGCTAAGCAAGGAGAGGAGACCTGCTGCTGCAACATGTCAGAGAGATTTACCATTAGCTCAAGAGCTCCAGGCTCTTGATGTGGGTTTGGATGTGGGTTTGGATGTGAAGAGCCAGGCTTCCAGTCTCAGAGGCACAGGGCATGGCTATTTTGCTGTTTATAGCTCATTAATTTATCACCCTAGGCCTGTGTGGAGGGTACTTTTCCATGTCTCTTTCACATGTCATTTCACAACGTGACACAATAGGGCAAATTTGGACAGAGAAAGTGGAGCCATCAGCTTGTCAGGTCCTTTTCAGCCAGTGGATGGATTTTCCATCAGCAAAACCTGAGTGTGTCTGTACAAGCAGGCAGGACATGCATGAACCACACACGTGCACCATTCTCACATCAATGTGCTTCACCCCCTGTTCCCAAACCACCAGGATCATCCAAATCTCTGCTCAGAATTCAGCTGCAATAATTCAAATCGCTAACACAGAGGAGAAAGAAGGGTTCTGAACAAAACCCCAGTTCCTTCAGCTGACAAAACCATGCTGTCCTGACCTCTCCTACTTGCCTCCCGGTCTTTGTCATTCAAGGCTGTCTAAAAAACACTTGAAGAGCAAGAAGAGAGAGTGAAAATGGGAGTCCTTCAGCTTAAGTTTGGTATTCCTCTGCTGTCATTAAAAAGATTTATTCAGGGGTATTAACGGGAGTGTCTAGCAGGGTGAAGTGTTGCCTTTGTGGAGAGGAGCTCTACTACCAAAGGGCTGCAAAAAGAATGGAAAACACTTGAATTTTAGTGCTAGTTCTATCTATGCTTATAGCATCTTGCATTCTCTCTAGGTTTTTTCAAAGGAGGGATTTTCTAAGGCAAACAAAATACGTAACATCCATAACACAGACAGGTACATGAAGCAGTCAGACAAGGTCTGTGCTGGAAAGAAAGCATATTCAAACCAACACGGGCAGTCCAGATTCCTTTTCAAGCAGAAACACAACTGCAGTCTGTTCAAAACCTGCCCACAGACCTCCTTCTTTCAAAAGAAAACAAAGTTATAAACAAAACTAAACACAATAATTTGAGTAGAACCAAGGTGTTATATTTGAGGATGTGCCTGTATGTGTTTATGGCTTATTTTATTTTTTCTTGTGGTTTATTTTTATTTTTCTTGTCATGTGCTGCTACCGAAGTACAAATCCACATCTTGGGCAACAGCAGGTGGAATTTCTATTTTAGCACAATTTTAGCTCATTAGAGAAAAGAGAGTCCAGCTTGAAGTTTTGCAGAACAATTCAAGAAGCAAATAGAAAGAGAGGAGAGCAGCTGAAGTGGATCAGGCCATGGGCCTCTTATTGTCTATGAATATAAACTACAAAGAGAATGATATTGAATACTGGTAAAGTCCCCCAGTTGTGCTCATTAATGTTCACAGATGTGTCGTCTTTGTGCACATTTTTGCTCTGATCAGTGTAAAGTGGCTCCTATAACACAGGATATGAGGTTTTCCATGGATTCCTGTGCAGAGTTACTGTCCTGGTTCCATCCCTCCCACAGTCTGGCCAGAGTGACACGAACTCCATTCTTGACTCTCATATTGAAGTACTAAAAAGGATGTGCATTTCAAAAGGTTTCATATTCTTCTGGGAAGTGGATAAACAAACACACTGACTTGTTACAGCAAATACTTTGTACCTATTGGGATGTTCGTCTTGCACAAGATATTGGCAAAACGACAAAGCAGGATGAGATCATTTTCTGAAGTTGTATCTGTCCTGGGGAATTAAAAGGACAGAGACAAAGAAGAAAGTTTAGTTTTCTTGAAGTTTATCTTTGTACTGAAAATGAAATTTCATGGGCAGTGCAAAGGTTTGCTTTGAGACAGCTGCAAGGGGACTGCAGCTAGCTCTGAAAGACTTTGGACAAATGTGTAGATTTTTTTTTAAATGACAAATTATTCACTTCTGTCGGACATATACCACTAGGCAAGAAATAATAGGGGCCAAGTCTTTTTCAGATTGCATCTTCTCACTAGTGCATCAAGGTAGGACTGATTTGAGAAGGGAGCACCTGCTGCTGCAAAACAAAGGAGGAAAAAAAAGAAAACACCACATACCTGTTGATATTGAAAAGCCTTAACTGGAAAGAAAGCCACACAGGAGTGTCCAGGCTTTGCCATGACTGACAGAAAGAGAGACAAATTAAAAAAGAAAAACAACCAGAAATCCCATTCAGATCCAATTTGCTGAGGTGGAGGGGGAAATGGTTTTTCCTATTCTTTTCTTCATTTCCTATTTCTCCTCTATAAATGTTCCATACAAACCCAGGTGTAACCCTGTCCCAAAAATGAGGGATGGAGCACAGGAAAAGAGAACGTGGCCGTGTCACCCCAGACCCAACACATAAACATTGTGCCAGGCAGAGACAATAGGGGCTATAATCACCTTGTTTGTCTCTCTTCATCTAAACCTTCTACTTTTTCAACTTGCCAAATCTTCTCAAACAAAACGAAAAGCAAAAATTCCCTAGATGGGTCTTACAAAGGCAGTTAGTGATACTCGGCAGATTTCCTCCTGGGTTCATACCCATAGGCAGGAATGCTCAAGGAAAAGAAAAGCAAATCATAAATAGCAAATTCAGAAGAACAAATCTTGAAAGTCGCTATTGTAGTAAATGTCTGTGCATGTCAGAAAACATTCTCACAGGAAACATTACTGAATAATTTTGCATTGTGAGCAAAATACTATTTTTTAAAAATCAAACAAGGAAAAT
>VYZR01101706.1:2507-14838 GCA_013400675.1 Oxylabes madagascariensis | reverse complement strand
GTCAACCACCAATATTTGTGAGGCAGCAGTGAAACCTAGGGTACCAGGATGCCGAGTTTCTAAGAGCAGCACACAGGCACTTCCAAAGATGAACTGCTACAGCATCTTCCTTTGCATCATCGGCCATGACCCGGGTTCTGCCCTGGAAGCAGAAATCAGAGGCTCCTACTTGGGCCAAGTTAACCATGTCAGCTATCAATAAGACTAATCCTTTGTAGTGTGGGTCACACTGCATCAATGTGACTTACCCAAGCACTCACTGGGCTCTGTGCTCTCTGAAAGGCACTGCAACAGGAAGGGAAGGAATCAGTTAGAATAATGCCTCAGCTTTACTGCACCCACNAGAACTCAACTCCAACTCTGTATCAGAATTGTATTCTACAGTTTGCATCAAGTGACTTCAGTCAATGTTCATCCAGCCATTTTACAGGTAAGACAAAAGAGTTATCCTTTAAAGAAAGAATACTGAGCCTTAATGAATAGTAATTATAACAAAAGGCGTATACATTTAAAAAACATTCCGTGTAAGACATAGACTTATTATTCTTGTTTCTATTAAATCTGCCTTAAATAAAGGCACTTGAATGAAAACACGGTAACTTTTCTCTTTCTAAATAAAAAAAAACAACATATGAAAACAAGAGCTTCCACAAAGGGGTCTTCAGCAGGTGCAGAAATTATGTTTCATAAAATAAATTTGCAATGCCAAGGATTTGTTTCAGTTTGCAATGTTTTGTTATTGTTTTCAATCTATTTGTTTATTTAAACCCTTAAGTTATTAGTCGTCAAATTTAACATCCCATCCACACATACAACCATCAACAGAAGATTAGAATTTAAAAAAAAATACAATAGTCTGCATGAGATTATACTGAACTGCAAACAAAAGTGGCAAAAGCAATTAATCAACCTTAAACGAGCAAAAGCTCTAGATCAACAACATGGTTAAAACAAATTAAAACTTTGCAAACAATCACAGAAATGGCTTTTTTATTTCAAGTATACTGAATTTTAAGAGACCTCAAACTGTTAAAATTGCCACCCCAAGACAGAAAAAACACAGCTTATGCAGCTACTATACATATTTTCACATCGCTAGAAAATTTTTTAACTTCTCACCAAGAATAAAAATGCAGGCCTTCAGTGGAGTTTACAGCTACAAAAGACGCAATGCCTTCGATGTTATATTCCAATAATCAAACTGATCAAGTCACAAGTACAATGTGTATCACAATGGTCTGCAGAACAGCTAACAGTTGGGGTTTCTTTTACAGAGTTTAGCTTTGTGTAGTTTGCTAGAACAGTTTTTACCACAAGTACTTCAGATCTGCCAACTAAAAGCAAGAAGCACAATTTTCATTTATGCAAAACGTGTTTTGCGGGAAAGACATGGTTGAACTGGAAGCAGTTTGGGCACACTTATTAGCTGTTTTACACAGTTCTTATTACTGGATGCACACATATATGAAGTAAATTTAACTTCAAAAATTTGTTTTAATGCATTAGAAAATTCCAGAGTCGAATTATGAACACTTGAGCAGTAGCTAATTCACTTTCCCCTCAAATTTTCTACGACAAACTGAGCAGTACAAACAAAAACCTCTTTACTCAAAATGCAGAGAAGGTTTTGGAGCAATGAAATGCAGTTGATGTGCTCCAGCAATAACAGAGCTTCACCTTCCAAATATCACATCCATATTAAGCCTATAGAAACACTGTAAGAAATATTAAAAGGACAGATCTCGTAATGAAGGCTAATAAGGATACTATTCCCATTACTTCTATAATTGAAGCAAACAGAAGATTTGAGGGTTAACTCAACAAGAATTTTTTTTCCCCCAAATCAACACAATCAATCATTTTTTCCATTCTCTTCTATTTTTAGCTGGATATCCATGGTACATTTACCTTGAAATGACTTCAAGCTGTACCAGGGGAGGTTCAGGTCAGACTTCAGAAAGTATTTTTTCATGGAAAGGGTTTTTAAGTATTGGAATGACTGACCAGGAAGGTGGTGGAGTGACTATCCCTGGAGGTGTTCAGGAAAAAACTGGACATGGCAATCAGGGCTCTGATCTAGCTGACAAGGTAGTGATCAGACAAAAGTTGACTCAATGATCTTGTAGGTCTTTTCTAACTAAGTGACTTTATGATTCTAAGTCCCTTTTAGAGCTCAAAGGGTTACACTACAGTTATACCTCAACGTAGTATTAAACAAATTAAAAGAAAAATTATGAAGAATACCTTGCACAAGAAAAACCTATCAAGGCAAAACACTGACACTTTCCTAAAGAACGTATTTTCTCATACATCTCTATTCTTAAGAGCTGATGTTAAAAGCATAAAGTGAACTTTTGCCTCATGCAGTTAAACTACCCTTTGTGAGAAGGGCTAATTTCAGAAGTATCTAATTTCTCCATAAAATAATTTCTTTCCGCATTTAAATAATTCACAAGAAAAATAGACTGTCTGCTACGAGAATGATAACATTCATTTAGAACTACTAAAAAGCCAGATGTGAGAAATGCTGCAACACCAGTGAAAAAATTTGACTTAGCTAGTTTTTCTCATTTGGTCAGTATCTCTTTCACTGGGTTGTAAGCATCTTAATTTTTCTTTTGTGTAAGTGTCAGAGCTACCACAAACCAGCACAAAATTCAGGCAGTGAGTGAAAAACACAGTAATCTCTGGACACAACCACCAACATAAAAAACCTGCTTCTCCTTTCCTTTTTCCATCCAATCTTAACTTTTCTTGAGGAAACACTTCTAGTCCTCACCCAAGGCTCTCCTTTAAGAGAAAACAACCTAGTTCTTGCAGTTACTGTGCCTGGAGTAGGGCTAATTTCTCATTCCAGAAAGCCTTTCAGCAAGTGAATGGATTAAATTAGAAGACCAGAGTTTACAGTCATTGAGCTCCAGAAAGCAATTTACTGGCATTCTCTATTAAATTATATCAACACCTCATAACCATTAATGAATTTATCTTTACTGTACTGAGATTAAGTAACTATCGTAAAGTTCCACAAGTATACATCTGAGCCAAGAATTATACTTACAAATTTTAGGAAGGCACTTTGTCTATATCATCATCATTCTTCACAATGTTAAAAGCAGTTAATTTCAACCCCATAAGCCATGATTGCTGCCCCCTTCCCCACCTACTTAAGATTAAAAATAATGTTTGTTTCTCTTACAGCCATTCTTGCCCACATCCATACGGATGTGTTCACCCCGACAGCATTTTAATGAACTTAAGAAAAACAAGTGCTTTTCAGCCATAGACCTGACATGTGCAAAACCCATTCCCCCTCTTCAACCCACAATGCCCCCTTGAGGAAAAAGGGAAGAAAAATGAACATGTGGGGAAAAAGAGAAAATGAGAAGGAAAAAACCGAAAAGCCTCTGAAGAGTGGGAAAAGAGGTTTCTACACTAACAGCAGAAAAAAAAAATACTAATTCAAACAAAAGCTATCCATGCTTGTAACGCCCATCTTTATGGATTATTTTTTTCCTGACTCTTTTTGCCAGTATGAAACTTCACTGCCCTCACCACCATTTAGAGCAGTTTCAAGAAGAGTAAAAGGAGTCAAATTCTGAAATTCTTTCCATGTATACCAAATTCTACATATATACTTAGGTATCTGGTTAAGAAAAAACAATAAAAATTTTAACTTACAACAGTAAGCAAACCTTCATTCCTGTTACGCAATCAAAGGAAGACAAACTAATATTCAGAGAGCAAAAGTATCAACATTTGTCATTGAGAAAAATAAATCTTTAAATCTGTTATAAGCTAGTGTTCCCTGAAGACATCCAACAGACATGGCCCATGCCTGTATATCAGAAGTTAAACAAGGAAGTAAAGATTTCTGGGAGGGTTTCAGTTTTGTACCCCAGATCTGGGATTTAGTTTTCTCTCCTTGAAATTTAAAGAAAGAAAGAATTGTGATTTATCTGTTATATCCAATACATTTTTGCATTTTTGTATGCATCTAAATTTAAAAAAAAAAAAAAATCTGGAGACAGCAATTTGCACTAGGTTAATAATCACATATAAGAAAGACACTGGAGAACAATATAGATTTTTTCAACATTCTGTATCACCTTCCAGCAGAAGGCACACACAAAACAGAATGAGAACAAATTATATTCAGACCGTAGTAATGTTCAGGATTTTAATACTGCTGTCCTTACTACAACTATATAGAACTCTCTGCATAAAGGTTACCTCTAACACATCTTCTAACTCTTAAACACATTAAAAAACACCCTTATTACATTGTACATTTAACCACAACACAAGAAAAGGTTAGCTCCCAATAATAACCTTATAAAGAAAGCACAGTATCAGTTAAATGGATTTTAAGTAAGGGTCCAAGATCATATTAGGCAGCAATTATAAGCTACAAATTGTATTTTATATCTTCAGTGAGAGGTAGCACAAGTCTTGCTGAGTCAAATCTCTGCTATAAAACCTCTTGCCATGCTTTAAATGCTGCAAGCAGCTGAGCCCTGAGGCGTTAAAGCTAATGCTAAAGGTAAAGGCTTGAAGAGTTGACCAGATATCTTGTGGCCATAGATCTATGTGTGTCAGTCACAGGCAAATATACTGTACCGTGCTTGCCAGAGAAGGCCAGGAGTAAGAGATCAAGTTCATCAGCTGTTGAGGAGCCTACCTGAGGTGCAGCAGAGATTAACGTTGGTTTCACTGTGACTACAGAGATCTGCACGGAAAAGGTGACACTGGATGATGACTCACTATTTCCAAGCACCAAAGAAAAGTAAAGGCATTAGAAGTGTTTCTTCCAAAAAACACCTCCTAAGAAAAAGGCCCCCAAAGTGTCAGGAATGAAAAGGACTGAAAAAAATCATCCCAATCAGTAGAAGGAGCAATGTCTTACTACTGTTCCTCAGGTTAACAAAGCAGCCATCCTTGCAGCTTGACCTAGAGGGTCACCCACACCTGCCACCAGCCAGCACTTACCTCATCACCTCAGACCCCCCAGCCCAGAGCAAAGCAGGGGGACCTCCAGGATGTCCTTGCTGGAGGAGGTTTCCAAGAGGAGCGGCTCACTCCCTCCCAAGCATGCACTGTGAGGCTTGGGTCTGTGTCTTGTTTTGCTATCGAGGCATTCCAGGCTGTGTCAGTTTGGATTGCAACATAAATATTGTGCAACTGCAGGCTTCTTAGTTCCAATTATGGTAATATTGCAGGTGACAATGAGAAATATATTTTTAATAGTCTCTGGCTACATTTTGCTCCGACTCATCTGCACCTTAGAAAAAGAGAAATTCAGCTAAAGAAATATTGTTGATAAGTGAATTTGGAGCAAAACTGTAAGCCTAACACTGACTTGGAAAAAAGGGTCTTCCCCATTCTGATAGTAACTAAGTGTTAGCAACAATGACCCAAATGTCAGTCATGGGATATAGAGGAATGTTTATAAAATTATATTTAAATGATACATAAGTATATTTAGAGGTTTGAATATTATTAAGTAACAAAATGCGCAGGTGCCTATGTATAATGAGGCTAATAGTTTCAGTTTAAAATTTAATTCCAGTTACTGAAGACAGGTACAGAAACATCTGTTAAAAATAGCACTTCAGTTAAGTTAATGGACAGTAGGTTCCATTTTAACACACAATCAAATAATAGAAACGCATTCTTCTACTGAGTCACAGAGAGATTTAAAATGCAAGTGCTCAGCCTGCAACTCCAGAGGACCAGTCAAGTATACAGCTTTCTCCATCTGCCACCTTTCTCAGGCTTCACAGCAGCTCTCCTCTTAGGAGACAATCAAATGATAAGGAGGAGGAGGAGTATCAAGAAGTGAGAGCAAGGTCCAACTTTAGCCATACGCTTTCTAGACGAACATACAGCAAATTACTGGTGTTCACACATTGCCTGAAGCTCCTGGGAAATGCCAGATTTGCTGCATATGCATATTAGCACCAATCATGAGGCACATAACACCCTACAGCTACAGCACACGGTTTGACATGCCTGGTTGCCATGTGTGGCTCATCAGGCTGGACACTTTAAAACACGTATCTGTGTTCATGTTTTCAGAAATGTCTCTTTCATATGTCTTTGGATCCTCACCAACGATGTACCTGAATGCTGTACATTTTAGGATTCATTTACAAAATAAATGAAAGAGAGTCCTTCAAAGTATTTAAATGTTACAAAAACAGTCACTTTAAATATGGATTTTTCATGTTAGTGGTGACTTGCTTCAGAGCCTATGAAACAGTTGGAATAAGAACTTTTATAGAAAGAAAAACTGGTAACACACTGATTTGGTCTAAATATGCACAAGCAATCTATCACGTGTCTCAGTCTAGGTGGCTTTGAAGAACAGCTAAGCAGTTGGTAACTTCTCAGTTACCTGTTTTGCACAGGCACAAACAAACACATCGAAATCATCAACCAGCCTCAGCACCACAGCCATAAAAACGAATCTTCGTATCAACTTCAGAAAACTTGGGAGCAAGGATGAAGGTCTTGGATTTTTCAACACAGGTGTGTGTGTGGCCATCAACACAGGTGTGCGTGGCCATCACCTCAAGCACATCTTCCCCTGAAGCCTGAGACAGGTCAAGCCACAAGAAGGGCACCTGTGTGCTCCAGGAGCGGGGAGGCTCCGTCTGAGCAGAGTCCTGACAAGTGGCGCTCTGTCGCCAGCAGATAGAACCACTGCATCACTCACTTCTCCAGGCCCCCCTGCTAGACCAAGCACACCTAGACCCCACAACCACCCCACAGGACAACCTGAAGCTGGAGCATGGTACAACACCAATGCTGCAAGCCATACTTGGTCTGGAAATGAATGCTAACTTGGTTTGGAAGCACCCTTCCCTCATTTTTCCAAGGAAGAATTTGGAAAGCCATGTTTTCCCATCACAAACCATTAAATACCTGTTTTTACATTGTAAAATACTCTCCAGCATGGTCAGTTCCTGCCTGGAGAACCACATTCCCTGTTTTAGTAAAGGATTGAGTGCATACTTCTTTAGAGTATCTTCTGTCCCATAACCTGAGATGCAATACACCCACTAGGATACATTGCTTTTCTTTCTGAAGGCCTTGGTCTCCTTGCCAGAAAGCTGTGGATGGAGACAGAAGCCCTGTGATACTGCACAGTCACACGTGCACAGGGCATGGACACACACCACTTCCAAAGCTGCACAGCTTCACAGGAGAATCATCGGATTGATCATCAACTTCTTCACCTGCCACTCCTGCAGTGATGCACTAATATTTTGGCAGTTTACCATTCTCCTGGTTTCTCTGTGATTTGAATGTGTGGTCTGATTCCCAGACTGAAAACCAAAAATAATTTTTAAAAAAGAAAAGAAAAGAAAAAAAAAAAAAAAAAAAAAAAAAAAAAAAAAAAAAACCCAAAAAAAAAAAAAAAAAAAAAAAAAAAAAAAAAAAAAAACCCCCCCCCCCCCCCAAAAAAAAAAAAAACCACTTTAACGAGTATTTTTAAAGGATTTTCATATGTCAGTTCATAAGATGTACATTTCTGATTGCTCGGGTATACTTCACATCCTTTCTTGGTCAATAATAAATAGAGGCTGATGAACAGATCCAGAACATCCAACAACAAATATCATTAATTCTTTCTCAAGATGTCAGTCTCTCAAAATAGAATTAAATACCAAGTTAAAGTTTCAGTCAGAATAGGCTTAATTCTTCTTCTAAAGCAAAAGAATGTGCAAGAATCTGACACCATATGAAACTTCTGTATATTCAATACAGTTATCAGTTGAATTACTGACCATACGTATTCTTCAATGTACGCTGACAGTTATTGTGTACTGAGAACAATTTACATGCATCTTCCCAACATTAAAAGTAATTTAAATGCATTTAAGGCTGGTAACAAATGGGTATGAATAAATTTTTGAACAAAAACATTTCATGATCTTTAGCAAAGTTCCATCCTAATATTTTTACAGTTTTAGCACCCATATATTCCACTAATTGACTTTCAATGAAGAATGATTGTTGCCATATCACAGAGTTCTTAGCACCCTTCCTCTTACATTCACCACACTGCATACATGATATCATTTATTCCTTTTTGAATTAAATATGTTCTTCTAAATAGGTGAAAACACTGACACAGTCGAAAAGCACAACAGCAGATACGTGTATCTCTGCAGTCTGTGCACACCTGACTGCATTAGGTTTTCATGTTTTCATTTATAGGTCATGAGAATGCTGTAACTACTGTAATGAAACCACAATCTTGTGTTCTCTCACAGAAAAGTGTCTCGAATCAGAGATATTTCAATTTCAGACTCTAAAAAATACTAGCCTCTATTTTCTAGACACAGTTTTCTTCCCCTTTATCTTCAAAAGACCTCTGCCCTCCCTCTGTCACCTCAATAAAATGATACTTTTTCAATAATTAAATATCAAATTTCAGTGCAACAACTAATAAGTAAGTTTCCAAAGACACACACTGTAAATCGATTTAACAAGATCTAGTATTTAAAAAATAGCGGCCTCAATTAGAGGCAGTGTAACCTGGTGTAACTCCTGTGCCTGCCATGTGCACAATGCCAGCATGCAAAAAAGTTCATTTTTTTCTTCCCATAGAAGAAGTGAAGGTGAAGAAACATATTTCCTATATCAGGCACCAGATGAAAATCACACTGCTCTTCTGAGAACCTGAGCCCCTACTTTGTGAGCAGCTGCCCATCTCCTGGCAGTGCTGCCTGTGCCTTTGCTGGCTCCTGCCCAGCTACATGTTTTCTCTGGCCTTTTCCCCCTTCACTTCCCAGCTCTCCATTGTTTGCATGTTGTCCATCTCCTCTCCAAAGCCCTTTGTGGCTTACCACCACTAACCCTCAAAATTTTCTCTGCAACATTTTCAAATTGCAAAACTTGTCAATTTCTGATCTAACTTCCAAGCTGTTAACATCAACCACAGGTTTTATTACACAGGTATTAGCCCCCAC
This sequence comes from Oxylabes madagascariensis, assembly GCA_013400675.1. Taxonomy (NCBI): domain Eukaryota; kingdom Metazoa; phylum Chordata; class Aves; order Passeriformes; family Timaliidae; genus Oxylabes; species Oxylabes madagascariensis. The sequence goes on along the minus strand of VYZR01101706.1, from coordinate 5,860 downwards.
TTGTATTACTAGGTGGGTTACAATTCCAGGAGAAGAATATGCCCTCTCAACATCAACAGTAAGACTTACAAAAGAATAAATAAACAATGTGAGCAATTTTTATAAGAGTTAGCACTGGCAGCATGGCAAACTTTAAACGGTATTTAACTCTTTTACATTTTCTTCACTGTTCCTGGGCAAATTCAAAATCAACACCTCGTAGATACTTCAAATACTATGCTTGATATAGCTTTGCAACTCTGACATTGTTTCTCCAAACACAATTTTCATACTTTTCAGACTGAATAACACAATTTGGTCCTGTTCAACAAGCAATGTATTATCACAGCCATTCTCCTTCCTTCTCTGAAAGGACAAGATCACAAAAATTGTAGTGGCAATATCCATCAAGATTAGACTGTTTTAATGTAAGTATATGTCAAAATGTAATTAGTCAAATTATGTCAAATACATGATTTCAAACATCAAATACACGATGTATCATGTTGGTTTAAGTTGAAATACAAAAGCTGAATAATGGAATAAATCAGCATTTGAATTTACTTAAAGACAAACTCTGACCAAAGTTGCAAAATACACATCACATTGTTAGAGAAAAAATAAGTTACTCTAATACGGTCATCAACTAAACATCAATCTTAAAACATATAGGATTTTTTTTTTTTTTGTAACAATGTAAATACTAATTTACGAAAAAACGTGCCTAGAAAACCCCAACAACTTTCTAGTTATGTAAAATAATGTACCCCCTAGACTCTAAACATCACTCTTCAAAAGAATTTCCAGTTTGGGCCCAACAGTAAAGAGTATCTCCCACCGGGACAAGGTTGGCACAGGCCTACTGGAATCTCAGTCATCCTCAAAACGTCCTGGAGGCAAACTGAAACAAGACTGAGATCAGCAATTTACAGAAATACTTAATATGATGCAATTTGCAGCCATGTCTGACTGACCACAGAGGTCCAAAGGATCAGCTCACTGAGCAAAGGACCCACAGTGTGTGCCCCTGCGGACCCTGCAACCACCAATGGGCTGGAAGCATTGTAAAACAGAGACACCCCACCACCTGCTTCCAGTACCTGTTGCCCAAAGGAAGCTGAAGCTCCTTGGTAAACAAGCAAGTTCTACAGGTCAACCAAAGCCAGCCTGTGAACCTCAAAGAGGGTTCTTTGTGATTCAGAGGGTTGTATGATGGAGATCCCTTCACCCCAGAATGGACATCACATAGCACTGCAAGGGGGGTGGAGGGAGTGAGCAGGGCACAAAATCTCCCTTCTGCACACTGAATGAAAGTGCTGCCTGTCCTTAAAAACCTGTTGTTTGTTCCTCAGCCTAACCAATTAGAAAGTCATCTGCTACCTACAGCAAAGCCCTCTGCCACCCAGCAGAAGAGACACCCCGCACGCAGGGCATGCAGAAGGTACAGTACACCATATCCCAGGGAATCGGCTCTGTCCTCAGCAGCCAGCCTGATGATGATATAGTTAAATAAAAAACAAACTGCAGCAAACCCATTTCCAACTACAGATGCGTAATTACTATTAGCAGGCAGAAGAAATAATTAAGTAAATGAACAAAAAGTTAAATCTACAATGTTCTTATTCCCTTCCCTCAACAACCTTTACAACTTACTGAAAAGACTTAAGATAGTAAAGAGTTTAAAACAATATACTTAATATTTTAACTTTATTTTTCTTAGAATAGGAACTGAAATTGTGATATTAAACATAATTCCACACAAATTCATTCCTCAGAGTTCAAATGTTACTTTCTAACATCATCCCAAACTCCACATTGGTGAAGCAATAAGCATTGTAGCAACTGTTCATTAAAGAGATTATTTTCAGCTACTTCAGTGATGACAGCATAAGCAAGCTGTTACTGGCAGTTTCAAAACCACCTTTCTGACATAAAATATGGTGTTGCCCTTAAACGCAAACCTGTTAGAAATGGGATTAAACAACAACAACAAAAAAAAAAACAAAAACAGAAAAGCCAAAACAGATGCAAATCTTGCAACAAAAGATAGATGCCTCTTATAATTTGCAGTGAACATTTTGGAAGATTTTTAAAAGTAGTAAGTTTGATTAAGCTACTGAAAGCCTCAGAAAGGAGAAAAAAAAGTGTTAAATAATACTTGTGAGACCACTCCTTGTTTTTATGCTGGTATAGAAGTTTTGAAATTTAAGTCTAAAGCTACTCTTGGAAATTATTACAGTAAGAATGCTTATTCTGTAAAGGAACAAATGCAGAAGAAAGCCTTCAAACAACTAACAATGAACTATTTTATTGCAATTTTAAGATTAACTTTAAGAAGTTAGTTCATTAAAGCTAAGCTTTTCTATAATTTCACCGCTTAGATGAGGTCTTTCTGGTGCCACTATTTTACACATACAATCAAGAAAGGTATCAAGTCAAAACAGGGCAGGGAACAGGAATCTAAATGACAAGTATTTCTTCTAACAAAGATTAGCTGAGAGGTATGGTACAGTGGCTGTGAAGAAAAAATTAACAATCTGCATTACTTTTAAACCTATTAGGTGTCACAAATTTTTAAAAAGGTAATCAGTTCCAATGTACAGAAAATTATTATTTTACAACAAAGCTGATAGCATTTTTCATTTTGATTGTGATTTGCATTTTTCTCCAGTCAAAATCATTCCATGGGCTCTTTTCAGCGACCTACGTCCTAAATCATTTTCATTTCGTATGAGCAAGTGACCTCTTCACAATCTGACCGACAAAGAAAAAAACATGACTCCCGGGAACCACTCATTTTCAGACAACATCACCATTTAATTTCTCCAAAATAAATCTGGTAAAAATAGAAATGGAACAAAAAAGTACTCCATGTTCAAGAAATATTAATTAACCACTCTATCAGAAAGATAAATACCAGCCCTCATATTTCAGTGATGAAAAACAGAGGTTAAGTGACATTTTCAACGACACACAGCAAAACACAGCCACAACATGGATCACATCTCAGAAGTTTTCTATTGTTTTCAGCCCACTAGCCCCGAATAACTCCTGTGCATGCAGTGCTGAATCAGGTACATTTCTCAGAAAACAAAAAGCTCATCCAGCTCACATAAACTAGTCCTAAAAAAAAAAAAATCTTATTCTACAGTAATTTTTTTAAAATACATTTAAGTCCAACAAGAACTTTTTCAAAAAATAATAGAGTCTGACAGGAATGTTTCTAAGCAAATACACCTTTATTTCTTAAAATGACAGTCACAACACATTCCATTATGGAAAACATTTAAAAAGTGTATAAGCAACAGATGATGGCAGAAAAAAAAAATAAAAAAAAAAAAAAAAAAAAAAAAAAAACCAAAAAACCACCAAAA
>VYZR01101704.1:0-18856 GCA_013400675.1 Oxylabes madagascariensis | reverse complement strand
GCTCAAACCTCCAGGGAAAGGGAGCTACTGGGAAAGCTCTGAACATCGGGACTGGGATGAGAATGGGACCTGCCTTATCTCTTACATGAGTGGCCCCAGTTTTCAGGGCAGTCAACAGGTTTTCTGAACCCTGCACACCTCCAAAGATCAATTTCTTTGGCAAAGAAATTTGCATGTCTGTAGCACAGTAGAAATCAATGACTGCTAATAACAGCATCAAGGGGCCATTTCTGGACTCTACAGCAGCAGACGGGCTGCAAATTAGCACAGCTGTGCCAAAATTATAATTTACAAGGCCTTCAAATATTGACAGGTTTTTATCTTGTCTCCTTTCATCCAAGTCTATTTGCTTTATCAAGAGGGCATAGTTCATTTTTGATCAATTTCGTTTGTTCTTTCCCAAAGAAGCTTGTCTTATAAGTCATATAATACCTCTGAAGACAGGAAAAAATACACATAGAGGCAGGAGGTGTTGGAACTGAAGCCAGCTATGAAGGAATCCAATGATTCATCTGCCTTAATGTTAGAAGTCTGCGGTGCAAATATCTATAGATGATGCCCTGAGCTCCCTTTCTTGTGAAGAGTGAGAAATGGGTTCTTACAGGGTGTGACTAAGCTGAACTATTTCCAGCAGCTTCATTAGAATGAAGTGAGTTTTCACAAAGGTTGTGCCTGTTTCTCTCTGGTGACTATAAAGGAAGGCCAACTCAGATGTGGCCATTTACACACTCAGACTGTGGTTGCCCTCTGACACCTCTGGGTCTTTCATCCCTGTTGAGGCAGACTGTCATTCTCTTTCATCTCCAATTCTAGTTTAAAAATAGTGCCTCTTAAACCGATCATCCCAATAATGTAAGAGGATTGAACCTTTTCTGCAGGTGCATGAAGATGTGAGCTAGGCTGCAGGATGAAGGGCCCAGGGCAAAGTGAGATGCTCTGTTTGCTTAAAATGCTGGATCTCTCCATTGTGCAGCTCACTGGGCTCTGCCTCTACCTGCAGGCAGCAATATTACAGAATCAAAGAACTGTTGATGGGAAAAGACCCTCAAGATTTTCAAGTCCAACTGTTAACCCAGTCCTGCCAAATCCACCACTGAACCAAGTCCCTAAGCGCCACATCTACACGTCTTTTAAATGCCTCCATGTATTGTGACTCCACTACTTCCCTGGGCAGCCTGTTCCAGTGCTTGATTATCTTCCAGTGAAGAAATTTTTCCTAATGTCCAATCTGAACCTCCCTGGGCACAGCTTGAGACCATTTTCTCTGATCATGTCACTTGTTATCTGGGAGAAGACACCAACACCCACCTGGCTACAGCCTCCTTTCAGGCAGTTGTAGAGAACAACAAGGTCTTCCCTGAGCCTCCTTTTCTCCAGGCTGAACTCCCTCAGCTGCTCTGCACAGGACTTGTGCTCCAGACCCTTCACCAGCTCCACTGCCCTTCTCTAGACACACTCCAGCACCTCAGTGTCTGTCTTGTAGTGATGGGCTCAAAATTTATCTCAGGAGTCCTAGTCCTGCTGACCACATTTTTGCTGATACAAACAGCACTGTGGGAAGCTGGAGGTAGTAAACCCTGAAAACAAAGTCAAACCTTTTTAAATAGTTTGACTAAAAATTTTGCCTCTCTCAGTTGTTCAAATGTCATTCTCTTTGTATAATCAACATATTTGGTCTCCAGTCTTACAGAAAAATAATTTGTATGATCTGATTGTATATGCACACAACAAAAAGTACACAAATGCCTTGTGAAAATCAGTTAGAAATTCCCAAAGCACGATGAAAAACTAAAAACATTGAAGAAAACAAGAAGTGCTATAGCCTTGGTGTGTGACATTAAGAAAAATATGCTTGCTTGGTAATGAAGCAGAAGTACTTCTTTCCCTTTCAGGTCATCTTCAAAGATGTCCTAAACTGATTTAGTTGTGCTTAATCAATTGAAATTGAGAATGGTCAAAAATCTAAGCAAGAAAATTTGCTGTGTTGAAGATCTTAATAGAAGATAATTGTTTAATACGGGAGGCAGCAATTTGCAATACTCCTCCAATATATGTCCTTTTAGTCCTCACTGCCTCAATGCATCTAGAACATTTACACTTTATCTTACTATCTTTGTTTTCCTCAAGCAACTTTATTCTTTCACACAATTTCTGCACACCTGTACTTCCCTATTTTGTTATGCTTTGGTGTCATTTTTCAGCACCCAAAAGCTCTGCTTTTTGATTAGTACATTTCTGGAGAAAATACAGTGTCTTTCCCTGCAGCAGACGGGCCCCAGGGATTTGGCATGTCTTGGGGACATTCACATTTCTTGGTCAGGAGAATGTTACTCCTTTTTCTTCTATATCCACCAAAAAACCCACTGATCTCCAGCCTTGATCATGTAAGCACAGAACCCATGTCATTACAAAACACAAAGCCCAAAATCTGCTGGGACGATTGTATAGTTCAACTCCAATACATCAGTAAGAAAGGTACCTATGAAAATGTTAAGGGACTTAAAAGCTCTGGAAGGCAATTTGACACACTTCCAGGAGAAAGCAGCAGCATTACCACACAAGCATCAGAGAAGATAAGATACTTTGCCATGGTTACAAATACAAGGACAAAAAATATGTCTGATCCTTTTCCAAGAAAATGGGAGAAAAATAACTGGCAAGGTACCCTCTTCTGAAACCAATTTCAATATATAAAGGAGCCTGTGAAAAGGATTCTGACTAATACACTGCCAGGCAGGGAGAAGGAACAACCATTTCTGAATGTAAGAGGCATTGAAAGTGTAACCAGAAATAAAATGAAAGTTCCTTTTGAGTTTTTTAAGACTGAGACCAACCCAATAAAACTGATAATTCCCACTGATTTCAAATCTGCATTTTGTATCCCTGAACAAACTCACTTGACACCATCCAGGAGCAGCTTCACTGCTGATGTGACCCAGGAATTGTAACTTTGGCCACCTAATAGCCTTCTGCCTGTGAGCTGGAGATCCCACTGGAGGCAGTGCAGGCATTGTGGGGAGATAATTTCTTCTCCTTAGGAGGAGCCAGCAGGCACTTTCCTCTGAATAGTCTGGACTCAATTCTGGTAAAGAGATGTTTATAACAAGGTTATGTTCAGAGGCAGATCATTTCCTTCTCAGTTTCTCTTGGTACATGCAGAGGAGATTGCTGTAACTGTGTTGTGTCAAACTGACACACTTACCAGTATAGAGCTACTTCCAGGTAGCTGTCATACCTATAGATAAACCCTGATTCACTGCTGTTTTCAGTCATCTGCACTCAGTTTAAGTCAAAAGTATAGGCCAAGAGTCCCTTTTTCCCTGTGTGCTCCCTGATCCCCTGTGTGTGATAGGCTGTATTTCTCCCCAGGGCTTTCAGTCTTGTCTGCTCCAGCACATTAGGGACAGTTTAATACTCTAACCCCTGAGAAAAAAACAGGACACCCTTGCCAGTCCTCTCAGCTTGCTCTTTGTGGCATGGCCAGACCTGACCCTTAGTGTTCCATTCAGGTAAATGTGGTAGTCACTGTCCCAGGCTGGTGCTTCTGTGTCTCTGCAGATTCAGGGGAACAATTGGGACATTTTTTTAGAGTATTCCATGTTTGCATTGAAGACAAAAATATCTAGAAACATCATTCGTCTTATACAAAAGGTGGGGAAGAAATTCCCCATACCACTTATGGCAGCAGGGTGCCTGAGACCCATTTTTATAATGGGCATAAAGGCTTTTGATGCTCAGATTCCCCAGCTGAGCAACATGGGCCAGGCACAGCTATTTTAGGCCCTCTTGTTGAATTAGTTGTAATGGTTAAAGTGATTAAAAGTAGCATCTGTGATGGGGATAGCTCATAATAACCTCCAGGCCAGAGCATCTGAGCAGCTGCATCTTTCCAACAGCCGGTGGTGCTGGACTGTCCTGAGCTACCTCCAGCCCCTCGACACTGATGTCAGGCATATCAGCAACAGCTCCAGCTGAGAAGGAAAACCAGAGCCATGTCTGCCCTTACACAAACAGGGTGCATGGAGCAGTTGCACAAGCACTGGCTCTCCCTCAGTTTGCTGCAAGCTGGCAGGCAGCAGGGATGCAGCCACCAGCACTGAGGGTGCAGTGTCTGAGCAACATCAAGAGCCATCCTGTCAGAGAGATTGAAATAAAATAAATGTGGGGATGTTTCCCTGCTTTCCAGTGCAAAAGCAGAAAGGGGATAGGTTTCTAGGAAGTCCCGTTACCTGCTTTTATTTTAACTCAACTGGATGATTTCCATCAGGGGTACTGGGGACCCCATCTCCAACAGCACAGGACAGTTTACAGAATCCAGAATCCAGAATCCTGAATCCTGAATCCTGAATCCTGAATCCTGAATCCTAATTCAGCAGCCAAATGCCATAGATTTAATCTAGTCATATGTAAAAAGGTGGGCTGAAACTTTTGTTGTTGTTGTTGTTTTAATACCTCTCCCACTGGAAATCTGCAGCTTGCCCAGCAAATCTGGGGTGAGGTTCATCATCTGACACAAAGGCATTGGCCAGGATTTTTTTGACTAAGTGCCAAGTTCCATTGTAGGAGGGAACATGAGCCTCAGTTGCTTGCGGGCACTCATTCGCAGTTGTAAATAGTGCAGTGTTTGGAAGCAGTTCAGAGTACAGCTGCTATCAGACACCCTCAATATTGGCTGTTCAGTGCCAGAGACGGCAGTGACTGTGCGAGTGCTTGGAGCAGCAGGGGTACGAAATGCTGGGAGCTCAGCCTCTGCACAATTCCTCAACAAGTAAAAACTCACCTGTAGCCTCTGATCACTCCACTTTCCTGCTACACATCGTTCTTAAATGTCTCACATATTTGACCCCATTTACATAGGCATCTATTCCAGGAATAATTCCCTTACAGTGAGTGCAGGATTGTGTGTTCTGAGGTCAAGAGCAGCAAGATAGCAATTACAGAGATAATTGTTTTTAATGCAGTTTTCACCTACAGAGTCCCATTAAAATGTTCTTTGCAGAAGAACAGAAAGGAACAATGTTTTAATATTAGGTTTACAAGAAACACTTTATTTCACCTTTATTATATCCAAGTTCCTTGACAGCGACCATGAATTAATCTTCACATGGTGCAGTCTGATTTTTTTTTTTATTTTTTTTTTTGTGGAGCAGGCTTTGCTAACTGCATCTGAATACTGAAACTTGAAAAACACTGACAGTGTTTATGATAATTACAATCAGTTGAAGGACACTGTTCAGTACTCTCTAGATAGGATTAAAATTCCTCGTGTGCCTCTTAACAATCAACTAGAAAGGAAAGGCCAGAGTGTTAAGACCTGTTAGAGCAAGATTCATTTTTCCTCCATCATTTTATCGATGGTGCTTGACAATCCCCTGAATTAATTCTTATATGTCCTACAACACCTTTTGTCTCAGTGTCACCTACGTCCACATTGAACTGTGTTATAAATGAAATAGCCAATTTTTAATAATAATGATTTATTATCAAAATTATTGAAAATATTTAATAAGCCACAAAGATAAATTTGGACAACACCAAGCCCAGGGGTCGATGAGGGGTGTCCTAGCAGGAACCAGCGTAAGGCTCAGACCCTGATAGTCCACCGCAATAGGGAGTTTTGGGTACAATTTTATACTGTTACAAGCAAGGGAAAATACAATAGGTTTTCTAAGTTTAAGTGGTTTCCCTATACAGATTCATAGCTAAAGGGATCACATAAATGCTTGGAACAGTCTTTTGGTGATTTGAAGGAGGAGCCGATCATCTCTCGGGATGATGGGGTCCAGGTGTCTTTTTCTGTCCAAGGACTCCGTGTTCTCAAGAACTAGTTTATGGCTATGAATATCCATGAGATGGAACTTCAGGTGAAGCTTTCATTGCTGATGGTCAGGCTCCAGTGATGATGGTCCCGGTGTCTCTTCTTTTCAGATTCACAAAGAGCTCCTCATCGCTGCAGAGCAGTCGCTGTACTAGAAGACGGCTGTCTTATTTGCATCTGTATGTGGGCAGTTGCTGGTGGATAGAGCTTTTCCTGCTTGGTTAAATTACTGTGTATTTGCAAAGGGTTCTCGGGAAGTTTGGCATCCCCCCCTTTTCCTTTGGTTAACGTCAGTTACTATATTTTATATGTTACTATTATTACATTTCCTTCTATAATACTATATTCTACAATTAACACGAATTATTCCTAATATTTATCACAAGCTGGTTATATTTTAATTCTTTAGTGTCATCAGGAACAACTGGTCAGGTCACCTGCAATCATGATCCTGCTCCTCCCCACACCAGAGAGGGGAAGCAGCTCCTCCCGTGCCTGCCACGGGGATTGGGGCAGGGGGGTCCCCTGCAGTACCCATGGATGCACATGCTGAGGCGGGGAAATGGCCCTGGCCCCTTCAAAGTCACTCCCACATCAGTGTGGAAGAAATCAAAGAGCTGCCGCTCTCTCTTGTGGATATCTTGGTAACACCCCCTCCGCAGGGCAGGACAGGTGCCTGGAGCAGCCTGTCACAGACTCACTACCAGAGAACACCCTTCCCACCCTCCCTAGGGACAGGCTGGGCCGTGCATCGGGGTGGGATGTTGGTCTGACCGCTCCCACTGTCCTTTCCCAGGCAGTGGCTGCACATCCCACCAGCCTACTGACCCAGAGGGGAACACCCCCTTCTCATCTCTTCTGCCTGTTATTCCTGAAGAGCCTGTCTCCTTCCATTCCAACAGTCCAGCCTCAGGAGCCATCCCACGACACCTGTGAGATGCCAAAAAGATCATAGCCCAAAGCCATCAATACTCACTGTCAATGTATGGCAAATCTACAGTGGCTATTTCTTGTATAAGTGATATATTTGAAGCACTTTAAAGTAGGATGAGTTTTGTTTCAATACCTCTTCTGAGATTCAGAAATAAGCCAAATTGTGTGCATTTACCAGAGCCTCCTTTTGGCTCTTCTTAGCAAAAGATACAATTTTCTTCTATGGAATTTCTTGATTTTTCACTTCTACTCTGAAATTTTACATTAACTGCTCAAAGGATCCTTGGAGAGGATCCTGCTTTCAAATTCCATGAGGCTCCACCAATTTGAAAATATTTTATGTATTGCTGTACTTTCAAACATCTTTCATGTNACTCCCCATCTTCGGTGAACTGTCAGAGCTTAGCTGTATGCTGGTCTCTGGGAGACACCCCACACCGATTCCTGGGCTCGGTGATGCACAAATTGATTATTGTCAAATTGATTATTGTGGCTGAACTTATTTTTCCAATTGTCATAATAAATCATTATTATTATTAAGAATTGGCTATCTCATTTATAACATGTTCTTTCAATCTGAGTTTGAACCATTTCCCCTCTGTTAGAGTAGCTGTTCAATCACTACCAAAGCATCTTATAACAACTGACTCAAAAGAAGCATTCTGTCTCTTCGGTGATTCTTGTCATTAGCTTTCCTTCTGCAGTGAGTAGTGAACCAATGTGTCATCTGATATTTCTCTTTCCAATGCCTCCACACATTGTGGGGTTTGCTATTCTTAATTTCTTTTTCTCTTGGATTTGATTTTCTCCCTTCCAGCACATGCTGTTCTTTGATAACCATCCTTGCTCACTTGACCTCATGCCCGTTTTTTCTGTACTTCTTTCTTGTGTGAGTTTACTGAAGAGCTGAAGTTGTCCAAACTGGTCTCCTGTTGCAATTTCCAGTGTGACTACATGGTAGAATTGTATCTTAACATCATTTTGTACAAGGAACTGACAGTTCTTCTGAACTATTTACTTTTAGATTGTTTTTTCTACAAACAATTGTTTATTATCTCTCTTTGGTTACTGAAATATGTTTCTTGAAGCCAATTGACTAAATTCTATTTGGTTTGGTTCTCCCACATTCTTTGTCTAAGAGCTGTTAACACTTAATAATCTGTCCCTTAGCAGTTAATATTGGCCTATCAGCTGCACACTCATGATGCTTAAAGAGCTCTAGGAAGGAAGCAAAAACAAAATCAAAGCAGCCATGAAAATGGCAATATTAATTTGCTCTGTGAAAAGGAAACCTAAAAGATTTCAAAAGGACCTGAACTATTAATTGACCTCCCATGTCTACCTTGGCTCTTTGTGGTACTTTATGACACACAGTCTCTTCTTGACATTTGACTGACACAGCAGGAGGTAAATTAAAACTTCACTTACCTGCACTAGAAATATACTCACATCCTTATTGGTCACAACTGCAGTTTTACTTTCCACTGACACCCAGGGGAAAAAAGAGCAGTTATCTCTACATAACCTCCAAGAGTTGTGTCTCCAAGAGTGCTGCCTCCCCAGAGTGATGCAGAGCAGCTTTAACAGTATTTGTATTCAAAGCAGAGGAGCAAAATCCCTCTGTGGAGTAACCCCTGCCTCCACCCTGGCAGTGGCACAAACTCCTGGCTGCTGGGAGAGGACACGTCAAGCCTACCTGCCTGGCACATCAGCCATGGTAAGGCTGCACTCCCTTCATCAGAACAGTGAGAGAGAGGCTGCCCAGAGAGGTTCTGGAAGCCTGCTATGCTTGGAGATCCTCAAGATTCAGGTAGACATAAGAGTTGCCAAGGCTGACTGTGTTTTGCCCCACTTTTTCTCAAGGATGGGCTGGATGCGTCCACAAGAGCTTTCCAACCACCATGCCTGTGAATCTTCTAAAGCAGTTTCCCATCCCCCTGAGCCATCACAAGGCTGGGATTAAAGCAGAGAGATGGGTTAGAGTCTGCCTAACTCCAGAAACACCAGCAGCTAGCTGCTAGTGATGGGTTTGCCACTGGGCAAAATTTGTGTGTGGCTGTGGTTCCTCTTTCTCCTCCCTGCACAATCCTGCTTGTTTAAAACTTTCTTTGAAATTTATTGTTTGCCAATTACTTGTGATTTTGTGGCTGAGGTTTACATAGCTCAAGTCAGCAGTACGTTTTTGCCTTGGAAATGGGACATGGTCCAGGCTTCCATAGATCAGGACCTGGCAGAAGGTGACAAATACAGGTAAGATGGTCCCAGAAGGTGCAGGATTGTACCCAGTCACTGAGATGCATCTTTGGGAGGTCACATACAGGCAAGGCAAAGGCAGGCTCTGGGCTCCTCCCTTGCTGGTGCAGGGCACAGGAGATACATCCCTGCCAGGCTGTGTCCCCCAGAGTCTCTGAAAGCAAGGCAAAGCCTGGTTCTTCTCCTTTCCTTGTCTTTAGTGTCACCATCTGTTGTGGTTTCATGTTCACCAAATCCTGTTTGCCAAATTGAGTGTCTTTACTGCTGTGAGATGGAATTAGGAGAGAAAAGGTAAAACAGGCCCAACTTAAGTTTGAACAGATAAGTTTTATTAACACACACACACTAAAAGAATGAAAGAAAAAAAAATTGGAACTTCGGAATCCTTCTTCTTCCACCAACTGTTCACTTTCTTACAGTCAACATAGAGAGACAAACTATGATTTTCAGTCAGTTTCACCATTTAAACATAATCTTTCAACACTTTGGGAGCGCAGTCTCTCTAGTGTCCCATGGAGACATTTGCCACCAAAAAAGGTCTGGTGGCTCCCAATGTCACAAATCTGCAACTGCCCGGACTCTTGCAGATTGTGCNCTGCTCCCAGGGACTCCTGGGGACTCCCGGACTCTCCTGGCTCTGGCCGGCTCAGGGTTAGGCTGGAAAAGTTCGCTGGATGTTGAGCTGCAGCCTCTCTTTCTGCTTTGCCGGCAATCGATGTGGGGTGGGGGCTGGAGGCACGACTGGCCCCAGGCTGGCCCCCCCCAGCTGGGGCAGCAGGGCCAGTCAGGCCGCCAGGCCGGGGGGCCACACGGCGGAGCGGGACCGGCCCTGTTACCTGTTCAGCTGCCTGGATGGAAAAGGGAGGTTCCCTGGGAGTTTCCGATATTTAACCCCTGGAAGTTCACGTAGATGTACCCTGTAACTTCCTGAAAACTCACTTCCTGCTCAAACCATGACACCATCCTAAGATTTTTCTCAACTACTGCAGATAATTGGACCCAGCCCTTTCCCAGTTAAACCAATTCCCATTTCAAATGGCATTTCAAAAATGCTGCTAGGAAGAGTTCTGCTGTTAACTGACCGAATATTAAAAGGCATGCAAATAAATTTATTTCAAAGGCTAATTACTATACCAATCCTTCTGGCTTTAATTCCAGACTTGAAATATTGCTGTGCTAAGAAAATAGGATTCATAGTACATGAGACACACGGGGGAAGATTCAATTTGTAATGATAATTTGAAAAATTTTAATAGGGTTTCACGAGCATTATGAAGATTGGCAGTTTAATAATTTGTGTAAATTAAGAAGTAAATCTCAGGCCCCATATTTAAAGCCTTCCTAAAACATCCAGAACAAAGTGCAGGATAAGCCAAATATCTGGAAAATTCCTGATTCTCTTTTCAGAGTAAGACTTACTCCAACTGTAGCACTGTGGCTCTCACTGCAAGAGTTGAGTGCCTGAAGGTGACAGAGAGGAATTTTAGGCTTAAACTCTCCAAAACCTTCCCACCAAAGCACTCAAAATTCTGCCATCTTTGCAGTGGACATTTTAGGATGGTGTTGGAAAAAGTTGCTTGTGTGCTGAGCCAAAAATCTTACAGAAGATGGGAAGTAAGTCTCTATAAGGACATCCTCAGTGGAGGAGCAGCAGAAATTATCATATCAACCACCCAAACTTGCAAAAACAGTGTCTTGAAAAGCCTTTAATTTGAGGATAAACTTTAAAAATCACATGTGAGGTATAAGCTGTGCCTGGCCAATATTTCCTGTCCTGTACAAGAGTCCTGTGTGCCACAGAGCCCAGGCTGGTGCTATGGTCTGCTCATGGGGTGCCCTTATCCTCAAGTGGGATCCATCTCCACCTGCAGATACAAGGAGGGAGGGAGATTTCTCCCCCATTTAGCCAACTCGGGACACCTGGCTGCTGCCTCTCAAGAGGTGTGGGTGCCAGCTTTGCCCTGGAAAGCCGATCTCTTGGGTTAGGCAGTTGTGGACAGTGGCACCCTAGAGATCACCAGGGACAGGAACAGCATATGCATGTTCTTAGGCACTGGCAGTCATTCCATTCTACTATTTTCTTATCTCAACCTACTCATCTGTTCATGGACTAGTAAGAGGCAGCATGGGAGTTCAAGCCTGTTTTGTGCCATACTTACCAATAAGGGCACATAGTAGCTTTATTTTATCTGTACTGCATTAAAAGATGCCAATGAAAAAGGCAGTCTGGATCTACCACAGGTGCAGGAAAAATACACGAAATGTCTTTGCTGCTGGAAAAGGATAATATTTTGTCAGTGTGCTGGCTTTGGCTGGGGTAATGCTAATTTTCTTCATAGAAGCTGGTATGGGGCTGTGTTGTGCATTTGTGCTGAAAACAGTGCTGACAATCCCGGGGTGTTTTAGTCACTGCTGAGCTTACACAGAGTCAAGGCCTTTTCTGCCTGTCAGCCCATCCCACCTGGGGGCTGGGCAAAAAGGCTGAGGGTGCACATGGGTTGAGAGGGGACACAGCCAGGACAGGTCACCCCAACTGACCCTGGGGATTTTCCAGACCATGTGACATCATGCTCAGCATATAGAGCTTGGGGAAGAAGAAAGAAGAGACAGAGGCAATCAGAATGAGGGTGTTAGCCTTCCCAAGTCATTGTTATACATGATGGAGCCCTGCTTCCCTAGGGATGCTGAACACCTGCCTGCCCATGGGAAGGGATAAATTCATTCTTTGTTTTGCTCCGCTTGTGTACACAGCTTTTCCTTTACCAATTAAACAGTTAACCCACAAATTTTCTTGTTTTTACCCTTCTGATTTTCTCTTCCATCCCACCATGGAGGAGTGAGTGAGTGGCTTTGTGGGGCTGAGTTGTTGGCTGGGGTTATAAACCATGACACAGAGTAAAACAGGCATTTAAAGAAATTCCCTAACTCCATGTACTTTGTCAAGTTATGGGAAAGCAATACTGTCAGAGGGAGACTAGCTCAGCTGGTGATATGATACAGGCTTTTAGGACAGAAAAGAAAATAAAGATATAGCTATTAAGTTAACACAAAAAGTTTGATAAGAGGGAATGCTACATGCTGCTCAACTGTTAGCAATGGGTTTGGTAAATTTGCTGAGGGGGAGGTTTCATATCTGTATTTTGCCATTTTCAAAAAGTGACTGTAACAAAATTACAGTCTTGTTGTAATGCATCCACTACCTTTCAGTTCTGGCTTTCCAAACTACACAACATGAGAGACACTTAACTTAATCTATGCAAAATACCCTATGTGAAGCTGTATTTTGGTACACAGAAGTTAGAAAATAACCTTACCTAAGAAATCATATTTTCTGATTAGCTTTTCAGATTCTGTTGCTGCTAATTAAAAGTCTATTCCTTGCAGCTGGAAGACAAGGAATGCCTGAAAACCTGTTCCATTTTTGAGAAGCAGGAGGAAGAAGTGCATCTGGATGAGCTGGGGTTTGCCAGGGTTGCTTATGCTCAGTACACGTTTCCATCTCATCAGTTCTGAGATCAAATTAGAAGCTTTGTGTCTGCGGCCAGGAATAGTGCAGCAGTGGGTGCGTGACAGGCCACCACCTCCTACAGATGCCCAAACACATCCCTTGTGCTGGGGAAGGGATAGAAAGCCCACAGGTACCTCACAGCAGGCTGCCGGGACATGGCATTCAACCAAAGCCTCTGCAAAAGATGGGACTGTGATTTCATTTGTAAGCCTAATCAGATAGTAAAATAAAACCAGAGAATCAGCATAATTAATTCAAATCTATGTCTGGCAAACAGGTTCTCTGTATGAGCCATCTTTTAAGTCAGCATAAATTGAAGGTTAAGCTGGCCTGCCCTGTTGTAATCAAAGCAACCCATGGACGGCTTAATTTTAATTACAGCTCCTGGGGACCATTTAGGTGCTACTCTGGATGCTGCCTAGGCTTCATAAAGATGATTATTAAAGTTGTCAGTCACAGATCATGGAAGTTCATAAGCGCAGAAAAATTGATTGATACCAGCTTGTCCCTATCCAGAGCATAAGGAGGATTAAAAAAAAGGAATTTAAAGAGCCATCTTGGATCTGTAGAGCATTTTAGAGTTCTGCCTAAAAGTTGCTACATAAATGCAAGTGATTATTCGTGATTTGGCTGAATGAAGAGGAAGAATGCTTGAAAATGAGGCACTAAAAATATTGCCTTTCAGATGTGGAGGTTGAAAGATGATAGTAAGCTTCATTTCCTAGCCTTGCCCTGATATATGGGCTCAGGGACAGCAAGGGGCCTTCTGTAAAATTGCAGGGTCTACCCTAGGGGTGTGAGGAATGCCCCTCTCCTCACAGCCTGAGCTTCGTGCTGGATCACTTATAAACCTAAAAAGAAGCTGAACACCTCTCATGAGCTAATTGGTGAAGTTCTCCATGCTGTCACTGGGAAAGAAGGGAGAGCAGCTCAGCCATCTCTTATTGCCTGTTCAGCCACCTCTGTGTGGGGCAGCTGGCCCCCAGGCAGGATAAAGGAGGGACCTGGGCAATCAGAATAAGAAGATGCCTAAACTGTAGGTACCTAAACTTGCCAAGATGAGCCTTGCCCTATATCCCAAGCTACCCACAAGCTAACACAGAAATCCAGCTGGGGATGGGAATGGGTCTGACCCCACAGCAGTGGGGCAAAGGAACCATTCAGCCCTTCCCCATCCCCATGCTCAGACCTGTGTAGCTGAAAGGGTACTTTTTTTCCTCAGGCCCCTCAGATCCTGTTCAAACAAAACCCCAAGACTGCTGTACTGTTGCTAGAGGGAAATATTTTCATAGGAGCGAGGGTTGTAAAGCACAACAGAAGGCTGCACGACCTGCCCTTCTGTGCAATCTAAAATCAATTATTAATGGCAAATAGGAATCTGATAATGTACATGTTATGCAATATATATTAAGAGCTGTACACATATGAGATGGAAAATGGATGATGTTTGTGATTCTTTAAAAAGGCAATTGCTGTCACTTTGTTTGACATTTCTGTGCATAGCCCTCCAAAGGGAGGAGGTTGTTTATTCTCTGTGCTTCAAGGAAAGGAGAGGAACATTTTCCTCATACTTTCTGCTCACTGGTTTTCCTCACAAATTTCAGACACTCAATAATTTCAGGTTAATAGGAAGTGATAACTCAGAGCCCAAGTCATTCCTCTTGCAAATGCTAATGTTCCTCTATAAATAAAACATGCATTGTAAAGAAACAACTCCTTCGTGATGGGGGGTTGCAGCCAGCCTGCTCTTAAATGTTCAAAGCTGGAATCTGGTGCACTGTGAAACACTTTGGGGTGATGGGCATGAGCAGCATGACACATCCCAGCCCTCCCCGTGCCAGGGCAGGAGAGGGCTCAGCTGCCCCATACCGCTGTTCCATCAGGGACAGATTCCATCTTTCCTCTTCGGCTTTCTGGGTGTTCACAGCCCCCTGGTATTTGGAAGCTGGTTAACCATAATGGGTGAAGTAGGGTGGCTGAGGAACTTCTTCTGGCCAGGGTCTTACACAGATTTTGCAGACCACCCAGACTCTGAGCGCAGACTCAGAGGAGCAGCTCACAGCCCTTACCAAAGATCCCAAGCCCCTGTCCAGGCAGGAGGTGCCACTGCTGCAGCTGTTCACCACAGCCCTGCAGCCAGATACCGGCTGCCTCCAACCCTTAGGGGCACAATTCTGTGCCCCAGCCAGCACTGCCCCGTGCCTGGCTGCCAAGGAGGGCAGAGGAGGCAGAGAGAGATACCAAAAGCTGTATTCCTCCACATCCCTATGGTCTTATTTCGGTGCCTTGTCTGTGGCTGGGTGTCTTGGTGGAGAGGTAGGGTGCTGGCAGTGGGATGTTACCATCAGAAGAGAGGGATTGAGGTTTTCAGACGATTTTCTGAACCCTGAACTGCAGAGTAATTCAGACACCCAGCCACCAACATGCAAAGTGGCTCATGGTTGATGCTGTAACTTTTCAGGTTGCCTTTAAAAGATTTACCAAAAATAAGAAAATGTAGGTAGTAAAATGTAAGGCACATGATAAATTGATGAGAACTAGTTCTGAGAAAGAGCAAAGTGATAAATGTTTAAATAATACATGGGTACTACTAAATGAAGCTCTCTTCAGATTATACCACAAAACAGAAATTTGCATTACTGCCTTTTCCCCACTGGTCACAGAAATGCTGGGGAAGCAATAAGCAGTTTCAACTCCAAAACTGGACCCTAGCTCACACGTACTGGTATTGAGGAGAAAATACCAGCCGAGAGCTTTAACTGCTTAGGGCATTACTTACTCACCCTTTTATAGGTGGTATAGGTATTGCTGCTGGTACGGAGAGGCTAAGAGCTGGCTTCATTACACTGCATGTGGGCACTGTCCCATTAATAAAATATTTGGAATAATTCTGACACGAGTTTGCAGAGAACACAGGAAAGTTATTTTTGTTGAGTATTGAAACAGCTCCAGGGGGGAGGATTTCCCGCAGGAGGTTGCAGAGAATGCACAGCATTGAAAGGGTGTGTTGAGCAGGTTTCCCACTCCAGAGGTTTTCTTGTCCCAAGGCTTTCCCTCATTGGCTTCAAGAAATTGTTCACATAGAAGAATGGCTGCTAGTCAGGGGGATGGAGCAGGACATGGAAAACTTCCCAGTGAAGCAGCAGTCAAGCTTCCAGAGGGAAATTATTGTCTTCATGGGAGACCGCTCTTCTCCCTGCTTGTTTTATTGCTTTACAGAAACATCTGTCAGGCAATAATCTTTGATTTTCATGTTTTCACCATTGCAGAAGGAAATAAGAGGTTTATGACACTGAGACCTAGTCTCTTCTCTCATAATCTTTTTTGTTTAATGTTTGTGCTGCTTGGGATAGGGATTGCCTTTCCATTGCATCTGCAGAGTGCTTTTCCAAGCAGGGACGTGTTCTGTGCCTTCACTGCTAGAAGCCAGCATAGTGAAATTATAACAATTATAATTAACAACAATAATAAAATGTCATTTCTTTCTCTCCATTACTCGCTCTGTAGGTTCACTGTTAACCTGTCTGAAACTGAGCAAGATAACAACAGACAGAGACAAGGTGAGCCAAACGGTGGACATCTGACTACTGCCATGCTCCCACTGCAAGTAGTGATTGAGGAAGTTTATTTTAGGAGTTCCACCATACTCTTTGTGGGACACTATTAAGATTTCACTTTGAAAAGAAAATCATCACCTCTTGCCTCAATGATTAGCAAAAGGGACCTCAATACAAAGACCCATTACTTAGATCAACAAAATTTAATAATAATATGAGCGAATTCTTAGTCCTTTATGTGCACTAATTGAGGTGGGACACATTCAAAGACCTCAATTCCACAATCATTAGGGCAATACCTCTGTGATACAAGCATGACACATGGGCCAAGTTCTGGAGCTTAGTACCAGCAATAATGCTTCTAAAGCAATAGATGTTTCTTGCCTGGTCATGTTATGGAAATGTTTCCCTTCGTGGCACAGTTCCTCCTTCCCCACTGGCGCCCCTGCGGTGCTGTCAGTCACCCTCAGAAAGTCATAGGAGACCATCAGAGAACCAACAATAAAGCAAATGTGAGCACAGGGGCTCAGGGATGAATGTCTGGAGGAACTGTAGCCTGGTACATCTAAATTAAGAAACACTCTCTGACACAGGAGGCTGACTCATTCGCGTGGTGCTGAAGCTGCCTCCATCCCAAATCCACACCTGGGGATACATGTCATGTAGTAATTTCATCACCTCTTGCTGAGGTCTGGAGGGACAGGCCAGGTGACCACTGGTGTCAAAAAGCCCCAGGCAGATGCAGAGAGTTGCAGGCAGTGTTGGAGCCAGCAGCACTCCAGGTCTAGAGGGATGCTCAGCTGAGACACCTGCTAGGACGATCCCATACCAAGTTTTATAGCAGGGACTACACACAGGTCAGGCTCTGCCATGGGGCACTTTCATTGTCGCCTGCACAATTTGCTCTACAATTTGAAGAAGGAGGGAACACTCAGCCTTTATTTCTTCCACAGCCTTTGCAGCTTTGGAGCATGCATGTTCTGCATCAGTTTCTGCTCTTTGCCCTGGCAGAGGCATGTTACTGAGACAGGCACGGCGACTTCCCCAGCACAGAGAGAGATGTGCACATGCAGATACAGCACCTGCTCTGTCACTAATTCTCCCTCTGTAACTGAAACATAACCCTGACCATATAGACCCTCAAAAGCCACCAGCTCCTCTCTGCAGCTTCAAGCACACACGGCTCATGGCCTCCCAGGTGAATACTGCCTAGGCTAGTGTGATTCAATAGCTATATCAAAAACTTGGAAAATGGAAAAATATGCACAATATGTGTTCCTGGGAAAGTGTGCAGTTAGCTCCAGTTTGGTGAGCCACGGGGGAGCTGTACAGAGCTCATTGCACCTTCTGACAGCCCAAATTCACTTGGTAGATTATCATCACATATGTTTAGTCAAATCTCAGGTTCAGCATTTTTAAAAGTTACTGGAAAATCACAAATATGTTTCCGAGGATAACTAAAAAAAACCCCACACCTAAAAAAACCCCCAACCCCCAAATTATATTAATGAGAGCTTAAAGAAGTTCAGTTTTAAAAATTTTGTGCTGTAAGGTTAAGGAAGAACATGCTCTTTTGTCTACATAGACTTGGAGTCTATTTTCCTTGGCTGCTTTATATTTCCCTTGAGCAAAATCTATTGGAGCAGCTTCTGAAAGCGATGGGAGGAAAAACCTCATGCCTATAGTTGTAATCTGCTGGGAGGGGGAGGATTGGCTTTGGTCAAATCCCTGGAGCAGACATGGTACCCTCTGAGGGGATGGCACAGTCACCTGCTCCCAGGGAGGACCTTTCAACAGAGGGTGTTGGGACACTAGAGGAAGTTTTCCCAGCTCAACAATTATCAGAGTAAAAGGGCCAAGGACCCATGACATCCCTAGAGCAATGTGATCAGTCACCTCCCTCGGTGCCTCGTTCTTGGCCTCAGCACCAAAACTTCCCTCTTAAAGCATTGCCATGTCCTCAGGCAAGACACCTGGTGTAAATCTTTAGGTGAAAATAATTAGCCATTGGAAGTGTGGACCTAGAAATACAGGAATATCTCTGGCAGCAGAGAGCATTAAATCAAAGGTGAGTATCTGTCTAGATATTTTTAGTGCAATGAAGGACACAGAGCAGATGCAGGAACTACTGATTGAAACCCCATGGCTGTGTGTGAAGAGCATTACATGTGATAAAGAAGGTCCCTTGTGGCCTTGAAGGATGAGATTTTCCTGAGACCAAGTGCTAAAAATTGAGCAGAGCAACACAGACAGTGCTTGAGGGAAGGAATGGAGCTCAGTGTCCAACGAGCTCATTGTGAGTCACTTCCCCTCTGTACTCTGGAGTCAGATTGGCCTTCAGATAAAAAGGGAGCGATGAGGCGCTCTGAATTGCTCAGTCCAAAGACACAGGCAGAGCAGATGAGATGACTGTGAGCTTTCAAAGCTTCTGAGAGGGACAGGAGAGAAACTTTGCAGATTAAAATCCTTGTGTGTGCAATAACTACATTCTCAAAACCATCCAATGAGAAGAACTAATATCAGAGGACAGATTTCAAAAGTTATTTAAGCATCTGAAGATGCAGTGGGGTTCTTCATGTTAATTTTTAACAACCTCATTTATGTCCCTGCTGTAATAAATGTATTAAATAATTCGTGTAGATTTTAGAATTTAGAATTAGAAGCATGAAACACACGTACCCGAGGCCCCCGAGGGCCCTCTCCGAAAAACAAAAGAGCTAATCACTCAAGCCAGTAACCCCGTCCCCGCCCGGACGGGATTAAGTGGTGATGGAATCAGCTTCTCGT
>VYZR01101703.1:14253-27243 GCA_013400675.1 Oxylabes madagascariensis | reverse complement strand
GCTCCGGGCGGGAAGGGCCGGCTCGGGTCAGAGCGGCCGCCCGGGAGCCGCTGCTGCCCGCGGCTGCCGCTGGGGCTGCGCGCCGGAGGAGCGCGATGCGAGACGAGGAGCGATGCGTGTGGGTGGGAACGGCCCGGAGAATGGGATTCTGCGCCGTTCCTCAGTTTTAAGAGGCATTCGGACAACACTGAAATGGTTATAAAGTCATCATGGCAGCTCAAACAACTCTCAAAGCATGTTGANGCGGCTGCTCCGGGCGGGAAGGGCCGGCTCGGGTCAGAGCGGCCGCCCGGGAGCCGCTGCTGCCCGCGGCTGCCGCTGGGGCTGCGCGCCGGAGGAGCGCGATGCGAGACGAGGAGCGATGCGTGTGGGTGGGAACGGCCCGGAGAATGGGATTCTGCGCCGTTCCTCAGTTTTAAGAGGCATTCGGACAACACTGAAATGGTTATAAAGCATCATGGCAGCTCAAACAACTCTCAAAGCATGTTGAGACTCACCAAGTGTAAATCCAGTCATAACGGGGGGAGACAAATATGTGCAGGATCGGCCAATCTGTCACTATTAAACACAACAAACAAAACGCGATTCCAGCTCAGGAAGTTTCTGAAGCACTGTTCCCCAGAAGCTGAGAGGCTGTGCCAAGGGAAATATCTGTTTTATATATGCCTTGTTTTTAATCCACTTTCCATAGCATCTGTTACTGGAAAATAGGCTCCTAGGTTAACCAGACCTTTGGTCTGGCTCCTGATAGCTGTGCATCTCCATTATGTTTACCATTTCCCCTGAGAAAACCATTTCAAGCATCTCCATTCCTGTTTGCCAAAGGATGCTGCATGTACCAGGGGCTCTTCCTGCATTCTGGGACTAATGATTCTGCGGTTGGCTCCAGGGGCATGTGCAGTTCTGCAGTTTCCTCATGGCCTTAAACACATGCTCCCCCAAAGGCACCAAAATGATTTTAAACAGATGTGGCTGGGATACTGTTGGGTCTTCCCTGAGAGCATTACATTGGAGTGGGTAAAGTACTCTGATCCCAGAAATATGAATCAGAGCACCCCACAAAATGTTAGGAAAAAGCTGAGGCTTGGTGGAGAGGCACTAGTAAGAGCCTAATTACTGATGCCTGAGAGCTGAAGGTGGGAAGATGTCATCTTAACCACACTCATCTGTTGTCACAAAAACTTTGGGGCATTAGCTGTGTAATCTGACATGACACCTATCCCTAGGCAGCTCTTCAGGGCTGATTCAATCATTTAGTGAATCTTTTTGGCTGAAGTCTTTATTGCAGTGTAGTTTGAAGTGAATCTCTAATGTCTTATTTTAAATGAAAATAAGCTTGGTAAATGCCAAAATGTGAAAAAGTGTGACTTTACATGCACTAATATAAGAATTCATTTGTAGAATTCACATTGTAAAAGTCCTTGATATTAATCATCATTGTTATAGCTCTAAATGCATCTCACACTAACAGGCACTAGTGATATAGTCAGATTATTTTGTTAGGATTAATAGAGGATTTGCTTTCTGATCAGCAAATAAAAAGATGTTGCAGCTTTCTAAAAAGAACTACCCTTTATGTCAGCCAAACTGCTGAAGAAAAGTATTTTCCTTTTAAAAATTCTTATTCTCAGACCAGATTGTAACTGGCGCATAAGAAGCCTCTATACATGGAAAAGGAGAAGAGAAAGTCAGGTCAGCCATAGTTTGTCTCTGACTGATGTAAGGCTTCGTGGCTTAACCAATGAGAAGAACATCTCCTGCAGGCAAGAACTCAGATGAGACTATTTTATGCTTTTGATTTACCTTTTTGAATAAATGATGATAGAGAAAATTGGTTATCACTACAAAAAAGTGCTGGAATCAGCAGCAAGTCAAGAAATTTGTCTGCTTTGATTGAGGTTATCACATGGCATTGAGATGGTAGGAACTCGGTCATTTCTGCAGCAGGATTTCATGAGAGACTGTGCTCAGTGCTTTTGAGATCAAGAGCAAAACATTCAGGATATATTAAGGATGGAATATTACATAGCGTATTAATTTTAAAGGGGTGAGGCACACCTGTAATTAGAAGTAATCTTGGTTGAATCATTGGATCTTAGATTCTGTTTTTAAAAAAGGTGCTTTGTTGTATGCTGGGCTTTTCTTTTACACCTTTCAAATAGGAAAGAATGTTTTTGAACTGGTAGAGGCTCTGCTGTAATTTAGTAGTCTGGCCTTGGGAGCAGGGTAGGGACTGTAGCAGCCCAAGAAGGACTTGTGCAGAGAGGAACAAGTCTTCACCCAGAGGCAATGGGTAATTGTGGCAGTTCCCTTGAAGGGTAAAGCTCCCGTTGTCAAAAGACCCAGCCAGCTCAGGGAAAACCATCATGTCCCAGTGTGTCACACCTGCTCTGGGGTGGCCCACGCCCCCAAAGGGCACACAAATACTGCAGCTGTTCCTGGACCTTGTGCAGAGAAAGTAAATTCCATTCCACTCTATGCTGTCTTGTAGATCTGTACAAGAACCATGGGGAATCTAAACCTACATCATCATTCTAATTGTTTTTACCATCATCTAAGTTTTTAATCTTTGATAGTGTGTGTATCTTAATTAGGAACTGGTTCTCAAGTGTATTGAAAAGCAACCAAACAAACCAAATAATTGTGTAATTCTAATACATCATTCTGGGTATTCAAAACATCTAATTGCTGTAGCTAATTAAAAACAGGCTTGAACTTACCCTCCTCCTTGTCTTTTCTTGAACAGGCTCACTAAGTGTCAGAGGTTCAACATCTAGATCAGAATCTAGATCTCAATGTTACATCTGATGCTTGACACCTATTTTAAATTAAGTCTAGGATGAATGAATGCATATAATAAAAAGACAAAGGAAATTCTAATGTACGTAGGCACTTTATAAGGAATTAATATAATGTAACATACTATTCTGCTTTACTGGCTGTTTAATATTTAATATTTCTTAGCAGATTAAAACTGTGGTTCTAATGAGAAAAATAATTGAATGATAAATCTAGAAGGTAATTCCCACATTTAAGTCTCAGTGATTTCAGTACTTTGCAATCACTTTATTTAGCTTAGGAAACTTTCATCTTCATGTGTAATGAGGCACAATGATTTGAAGTTTTGTGGACAGGGAAGAGAGCAAACCCCATGAATGCAATGTAACAGCTGCATAGTGGAACATCCTGCAGAAAACTTCAGGGTTGTACCACAAACTCTCCTGAGTTGTGTAAGGGAACTGGGGAAAGTGAAGCAGCTAGAGGCTTCTAAAAAATTCTTGGGTCTTATGCTTACTTATGCTTACTTTTTACCAATATAGGATGCGAAGGGAGCCCCTGACTCTTTACTTGTGTTGATAGTTGTGAGGGCAAGCAAAGGTGGCCCATGAAAAAGAAAGGTTGCCTGTCTACTTCATCTTCTCCCTAGCCCTCCTCCTTGACAGAAGCATAATGATCTTCAGATCCATTAAGGTCTTTTCCCTCTCTTGTGGGAAAAAACTTTTAACAAGCCCTTCCTCTTATGAGAAAAAACCTTTCCCTGTAGACTGCCAGAATATGCAGAATATGTTTAGTGTTGCTCTTTGTATATTCATGATCCCACTGGGGTAGCAGAGTTACAGTTCCAGTGTTCACATGCAGTTTTAAACTGTTACAGAGAATGTACTTCCCCTAAAAAGATTGCTCACTGTTTGCTCTCTCTAACCTAAGTATTCAATCACCAGACACAGATTTCATTACAGTATTTTGCAAGTAGCTTCTCAGCGTCATTATACAATTTACTTAAGCATTTTATTAAGAAGCTCAGACATAGCCTTAGGCCTCATGTAGGCACATAAGAAGATTTGGTTAATATTTTGGAAAATATAAAAGTGTAATCTTTGCCTGCTTAAAACTCTTTCAGAGCAAATTAATAGCAAGAAGTCAGTGCAGTCACGCTGCTGAAGGGTCAGGTAATGCTGAGAAGAATGGGCTTCCTGTATTAGGCTACTAAAGTGCACAAACAATGTTTTAGAGCATGGAAAGCAAGCAGATGTCAAGTGTTTGGCTGTTCTTTGCAGAATTAAACAAGAGCAAAGCACTACCACTATTCCTGCTCAGAAGAAAGGCTAATTATATAGTTGTGAGGGGAAGAAATGAAGCCATTTTCACACTCCTTTGGGATTAACACATGATAGCTGAGACCACCTGACATTTTCAGACTGCGTTATCTTTCTGTCTAGTCTTCAATGAGTGAATAGTGTGCATTTTCCTTTCTCTTCTTCACATGTGGACTCTAGACCTGTGGAGAGCTGTCTGAAATACGGGTGAATGTGGCAGTGTGACTGACGTCTCCTTTCCATACAGATGAGAGATCTGCATGTGGAGATCACAGGCACACCATCTGATCCTGAAAAAAGCATGTGGGATATGACCCCAAGTGAAGATAGGGGCTTTGGCTAATAAAATTTCTTTTAACCTGCTTTATAATTAGAGCCTGTTTTGAAAGTGTGCTCTGAGATGTCTGGTTCCTATTAAAAGGGAAAATGAAAAATGTTTTTGAGTAGTATACAGGGTAATACTGGAACATTGTTTAAACAGCCAGTATTGTTATAAGAACAGGATAAGATAATAGGAACGTATTGTTTTTGCAGACAACACTACCTTTTTAAAATGCAAAAACATAGGTACACACTGTTGTTTCTGATAAAGCCATTGACTTTGATATTTGCAAACAGACACATTTAAGTTGTGAAAAATACCAGTTTATGGCAATTGAATATTATTTTTCATTTTGAATATGAGTATCCTAAAAAACAGTGGGTTCCTTTTTCATTTCCCCCCTTATGGTTCATCATTCCTCCATACTAAATGCTACTCAGTTCAGGACATGGCAGTCACTGTCATGGTAAATGCCTATAGCTCAGTGGCAACAAAAAATTAAAAATGTAGAAAAGGTTGACAGGAAGGGCAAATTAAGATGTTGTCTAAAGTGAGTTACTTACTTGTTACTGGCATTAATGGCCATGACCGATACTCCAGAGAAGGCAGATTGAGATGAACTGCCTTGGTACAAGGCTCCTTTAAAAGTGCCTTGGTAACTATGTGCACAGAGATAACAAATTTGCCCATTTATGAACTTCTGAGTGGTCTGCTAAATTCATTGAATATCACTGAACAGTAAAAAGGATATTTCATCCAAGACCTTCAGACAGGAGTGCTGTAGAACCTGAATTTATGCAGACACTCTGTACAAGGCCTCTGCACCTTTAAAGAGTGCACTTATGAACAGCAACTCAGTTCGTACCTGAGTACGAACTTGCCAATTCTTCAGAAGGTCTTAGCCACTAACTCCAGGACATTGCAGTACAGGATGCACCCCACAGCCACCTGAGGAGGAGATGGAGACCTACTACAACCTACATGTCCCTACATGCCCCTGAGTGGACATCCAGAACCTTACTCAGGAGCACACAGGCTTTGTACACAGCCCCAGGTTGGCTCCTGCTGACATGGCTAAGCAATGATGTAACCAGGCCTGGGTCAGGGACAAGATGGAATTTTGTGTGTCCTTAAGTAAATGTGTAACACAAAAGATATTAAGAGATGATGAGAAGAAAAACAGCGCTGATGTTCTCCAGGTTAAAAGCCAAATCTCACTATCCATAATCTCCTACTGACTTGTCACAGTTAGAAGGTCAAAACACATGTTTGTTTTCTTTCATTTTCATTATCCATACTGAAACACCTACATGACTTCAAATCAGTTTGGAGTAAATATTAACAGGGAATAAAACCCATAAAGCTATTTAAAAGACCCTTTGAATTACATGCACTTCTGCTTTCTCTGGTCAAGACTATTCCTTCCATCAGCCTAGGGCCTGGGATCCCTCTTCTCTATGCTGCATGTTAACACTTACCTGACAAGGATGAGCCTTGCTGGGTGCTGCACACTTCCAGGTCCTCAGTGGCTTGGACAATATTTAAATACAAAGTTATTGAAGATACCTGTTAGA
This sequence comes from Oxylabes madagascariensis, assembly GCA_013400675.1. Taxonomy (NCBI): domain Eukaryota; kingdom Metazoa; phylum Chordata; class Aves; order Passeriformes; family Timaliidae; genus Oxylabes; species Oxylabes madagascariensis. The sequence goes on along the minus strand of VYZR01101703.1, from coordinate 21,250 downwards.
TACCTCTGAAGGAAAGATCAGTAGTTTTGAAGATTTAGGGATCTTCTCTCTTTGGTAAATATTTTTAAAAAGTTTGGCAGGAAAATCTGATAGGTCTTTGAGCTGATTCTATCACATGCCAGAGAGGCAGGCCCCACATCTTTACCACAGGATTCACAAGAATCTCATAAAAAGTGTGAAATAATTCCAAAAACTGTAACAGAGGAAAAACAAGGTTCTATGGAAACCATAAAATCTGACAAGCTGGACATTATACTTTTGTTTCTTACTGCTCAGTATGAGAATAGGCTGACAAGATCCATGCAATATTATGAGGCTCATTTAAAAGTGCCTCAGTAATCATGCAACTACTTGCACAGAGATACAAATTTGCCCTATTTATGAACTCTGAGTGGTCTCCTGAGTCATTGAGTATCACTGAACAGTAAAATGTGTCTTTCATCTAAGAGTTTCAAGACAGCAGCATATTATGTTCCCTATTTCTTCAGAATTCAGGACTAATACTAGATATGTGAATTTACAAAGTGAAATAGTTAAGTTGTAGTTACTTTAAAATGCAATCTATCAAAATATGCAAATAATTGAAGATTAAATATTTCTTTCAAAAAAGACACCCTTAATTTAATATGGAAGGAAGAATTACACTATGATGGTTTTAGGAAGTACATCTCCCAATAAAGCTTAAAAAACCTTTATCTTACTTTTTCTGTAATAGTACTTGAGGAGGTAGGAAACATAATTATATAAATTTGTTGGATTATTGCAATGAAGATCTGGTTTTGGTCAGTTGGGAACAAAACAGCAATCCTGCAACCTTCTCCCAGGTGAAAGTCTTATTCTATTTGACCTTTGACTAAAAATAAATTGATTAACAACACATTAAAAAAACCCAAACTATCTGAAGAACAATGTTGATTAGTTGTGGATTTTTAAATGTTCTTTGCTTAAAGACCAAATCTCAAGTTTTTAAACTATATCCTATTTTTTTGGTTGAGATTAATTTGTTTGAATTAAATACCAGATGGATTGGTTTATATGATATGTCTATTATATCAATGACATTTACATTTTAAAATTAGAAAATGAATTGACCTTGAGCAGCATATGTACTCAAAATTTATAATTAAGAAGAATATTAATAATTTAATTTTATAAAAGGAACAGCTGTTCTAGTTGATTGGAAACAGCTAAAAGTATAAAATGTATTTTGTGAACGCAAAATTAAAAGTTAATTTTATTATGGAGTGCAATTTGGTGACTAGAAATAAATTCTTGAGATGTAAGCAATATATTTTTGTGATGCTCTACCTATACATCAGAAAGGTCACATGTATATTTAAATGCCATATTACTAAAAAAGTTAAATGATTTCAATTGAAAAGCTATCATATGATTTAGCTATTTACAGATGAGTATGAAACAGCTATCATGCATATATACTTCCTTTTCCCAATGAACTATTTAAAAGCTTTACAGAGAAATAGTTTTACTAAATATTTTATATTATAAACTGTTAGTTTCACTTACCTAAGTAAGTCTCTCAAGTCCCTAATTTTTTGCCTTTGTGCGTGTGTGTGCCATTCTTAGAGATTAAGATTTTCATTAGTATTTGATACTATGGGTTTTCACTTAAACACATCTCTCTCTCGTGACAGGTTTTTAACTAATTTTGACTGCATGTATTTTTACCTGTGCATTTTCAAGCTTTAATGTAGTCATTACGCATATATACAAGGTGCATAGGCTACAACATGACACTATTTTGAATAAGAACCCCAAATAGTCTGCTAGACTAGACAATGTAGATGCTTGGCAAATTCAGCATGTCTTCAAACAGGAGGAAAATCTTTCCATAGTGGTCCAGCTTAGGAATCACCACATCCACCATTATCAGGTTAATTTCTGCTGGTTCCATCTGCTCCAAGAGGAACGGGTCTCTGGCTCTCAGTCAGGCTAAGCTTGCACCAGAAACCACTGCTTCAGCTCATGCTAGTACTTCATCTTGGCACTCAGTAGTGGAAGGCCATCACCAGGTAGGAATTGTTCTATCCTGTAAGAGACCTTTCGTACTTTGGGATACTGTTGTTTCTCCTGTACTGCTTCCAACAAAAGCCCTTTCCACTACTCTCCATTTTAAGTAGTTTTGATCCATACATAGAACTGAAAGACTGTTTAGTGAAACAAGCTCTTTTAAAGCAATCTGAAATTCTCTGACTCTACATTCTTAATGTAATTTAGTATCAAAGAAAGGAACCAGATTGCCACAGGGTGCCATGAAACATTTTAAAAAGCAGTAACACTGTAATTCCTGATGAAATATTGAAAGCCTACATCAGTAGTAAACGGCCTGCACTTTTGTCTCAAAGACTTTTTTTACTAAGGACTCCTGGATGAGGTCCACCATTTATTTCCTGCCTTGCTGTCACTCAGTCTGGAACACTAAAGGTATCTTCTACTTAATATCACTCAACCACACATTTCTGACACCTAAATCTTAGGTAAAGGAATGCTAACTAATGAAGCTAAACCCATTCCTCCTCAGCGTTTTCTATAACACGAGAGTTTATAGAAGATTCTTCAGTAGAATGGAAGACAGCTGCTTGGTTATTAATTTAGTAAGGTGACCCTAAGAATATGGTGTGGGAAATTAATTCAGAATAATAAATATTAAAATATTTTTAAGAAGCTGTACCATGGTAACTGTCCATTAACTTCTCATTATTTCAGATATGAGGGTTCTGATGGTATTGTCTCATCTCATTATTCCCCAGGAGAAGAGATTCTTGGTGGTATTTGACATACATACAAACACATTCGTTTTAACATGTCCTGTCATTACAAACATTTATCGAGCTGTGTTTTTTCTTGATTCAGAAGTTCATGGCAAAGTGTATCTCTAACAACATGGTTGTGCCAAAGCTTGCTTGACAACTGCCACCAGAGGATCTCACCTGAAGCCGAACAGTTCCAGATTAGTCCTGGTGAAGTTTTGAAGGCACTTTTTATTTCACTGTCTCATTAGGTAACCAGAAAATTAAGCTGATTTAAAAATATAAGGAGCAAATAACATATTCTCAATGTTAGAACGCAAAATTTAGCAAATTACAGATCAAGTTGCTCTGTTTGTTTGGCTACACAGATTCCAAATAAAAAAAATAAATAGGGAACTCACTGCAGTAAGAAAAGTTAATATTTTAAAATAAATATGCCTTAAGTCATACTTACGTGATGCCCAGTGAGAGATAAGAAACCCTAAAGGCTGTCATATCTACCAGGTACTTCCAATCACTGCTTTGTGCCAAGTATCTTCTGCTCCGCAGGACAGTGACTGCCATTTTGTTGTACTGGCAGGGTAACATGTCTCAGCCCCTAAATTCTGCAGTTCTACAAAAAGTCAACATTCGGGAAGCATGTTTTGGCTCTGCTGTGCCACAGACAACTCAGGCTGGGAGTGGCTGTTTGGGGCTGGCCCTGTGGCCTGGACCTGTTTGAGGAGCATCACTAACACTGACTGCTGCCCACTTCTGCACGAATATATATCCCAGTCTGCAGAACTTGACCCTTATGTTCATTCCCAGTACTGGCACCACGCATTTCTCCTTTTTTCTCAGCTTCATGTGTAGGAAACAAAATACAAAAAATAGTTTTAAGAACCCGAACCCAACCCACCAACCGAAGCCAGCAGGCACAGCGGTCCGAAGCAGCTCCCGGGGTTTTAAGGGTTTACCGTGAGCAAAAGGATATTTCATCCAAGACCCGCTCCGCTCGGCCCCGCGGCGGAGCCGGCCCGGAGCCGCCTCACGGGAAATGGCGGGAAGGCCGCGCGGGCACCGGGAGGATCAAACGAGACGGACGCGGCGGGCCCGGCCCTGCTGACCCCGGTGTGAACGTGTTTATTTCACGCTGCGGTCGCGGGTCGCTTTACAGAAACATCTCATGCTGGACCCCGCGCGGGGTCAAAGACGGAGGGAAACACGTGTATTCAAACGTAACTATTAAATAACCTGTACACAAAACTTCAGTCTGTTACCCTGAAAGCACCGAGGGCCGAGCCCCAGCACGGCCGCACCGACGCTGCCACCTCACCCCGGGTGTCTGCGAGCCTCGACCCCCGCGGCCGGACCGGGCCGGCCCCGCTCTCGCCCCAGCGCCCGCGGCCCCCCTTCAGNGCGTCCGGTCCCGGGCCGGAGGGTCCGCGGGGGCCGCCCCCAGCCGGGGTCCTGCTCGCCGTGCCCGGCGGGAGTCCGAGAGCCGGCCGCCCTCTCCTCGCCGCCCTGTCCCCGGCGACCGAAACGCCCCCGGCCCGGGTCCCGCCGCCGCTCGGCTCGGCCCGCAGAGGCGGCGGCCGCCGGCGGTCCCAGCGGTCACAGGTCGCGGCTGTCCTCCCGCTTGACGCCGTCCGCCGCCGCCTTCAGCTTCTTGTTCTGGTGGGTCTTGACGTGCTTGGCCAGGTGGTCGCTGCGCATGAAGCGCTTCCCGCACTCGGGGCAGACGAAGCGCTTCTCGCCCGTGTGAGTCCGCAGGTGCCGCTGCAGCTCGTCGGAGCGGGTGAAGCTCTTCCCGCAGAAGAGCCAGTTGCAGACGAAGGGCCGCTCGCCCGTGTGCCAGCGCAGGTGCGCCTTCAGGTGCGAGGTCTTGCCGTACACCTTGCCGCAGCCGGGGATGTGGCAGATGTGCTGCTTCTTCTTGCCCGGCTCCGCCTCAGGGGCGCTGCCCGCGGCCGACTGGCAGTTGGGGCAGCGGCAGCGGCGGCACCTCCTGGCCGTGGCCGCCAGGGGAGACTTGGTCTGCAGCAGGGCGGCGATCTGCGTCTGGTACTGGGCGAAGTCCGAGTGCCCCAGCACCAGGCTCCGCGGCAGCGCCGCCGCCGCGGGGAAGCGGTGGCCGCAGCCTCCCGGGGCGCCGGCCTGCTGGATGCTCCACCAGGGGATGTCCTCGGGCGGCGGGTTGGGCGACAGCTGCCGGCAGGGCTGGGCGGGAGGAAGCAGGTTGGAGTACCCGGGCGGCAGGGCGGCCTGGGCGGCGTAGGGGACGTAGGCGGGCGGGCAGCTGGACGGCAGGGCGGCCATGGAGGAGGGCAGCATCTTGACGGGGGAGAACTCGTAGGGATAGGAGGGGTCCGCCGGGGGGGTGAGGGGCAGTTCGTGAGAACCCCCGAAGGAGGGCTGCAGGTGGTTCTTTTGAGGGGTCAACCCCAAGCTGGGATGCGGCGGCGGCAGCCCTCCCGGGGAGTGCGCTGGCATCTCGCCGCTCCACGGGTGGAAGATCCTGGAGGGGGATCCCAGCGTCGGGTCGTAGGAGACAGGCAGGAAATCCGAGGGCGCTGCGCCCGGCTGCCCGATCCGGCTACAAGTAGCGGCCAGAAGAGCCAGGGGCGAGTGCTTGGCCAAGTCTGGGGAGGCGCTGGGGGGATGGTCCTGCGCAGGAACGGGAGGGAGGGGAGGAGGGAAGAGGGAAGAGAGCGCGTTACTCGCCGACACTGGCCTGCGAGAAACTTCCCGCGCCGCCGCCCGTGCGCGGCTGGGGCCGCCCCGCCGCTCCCCGCACGGCCGCTAAACTTTCCGAAAACAATGCGCACCCAGAGGGCAGGACGGGCCCGGCCCCCCCGCCCCGCCCAGAGACCGGTCCCGCCTGCGCCCGGTGCCGCCGGCCCCGCCGCCCGCCCGGGCCGGGGGAGCGGCCGCTGTGCGCAGGGAGGCAGCCCCTGCGCCCCCCACACCCCTTGCCACAGAGCACTGCCTGGAGTTAGTGACGGGCTGCTGGCGGCAGAGGGAAGTTACCAGCCCGAGAAGCCCGAGCCCGGCCCCCTACGGCTGCGGGGGTCCCCAGCTACCTCTCCGGGCCGCCCGCCGGGTGAAGCCCCGGGAGGGAGGCGGCGGACGCCAGGTGTCCCCGCGCAATGCGGGTCACAACCGCGGGACTCGGCGCAGTTCGAGCAACGCCGGGCGCGGGTACTGACCTGGAGGAAAGCCTGGAGGGAGTCGTTCCGGAGGACGGCCACCGCGGCCATGGCTACTGCGCCCGGGGCGAAGGGAAGGCGCCGGGGCACTGCCGAGGCATGAGGACGCCGAGGGGAAGACGAGAAGCTGCCCAGTTTCCTTCTCTCTCCCCCTCTCCCTCCCTTTCCTTCTGATCTCTTCGCCTCCGTGCGCGTCCCACCCCCCCCGCGCTGCGCGATCTCCGCGGACTGTCTGACTGCGCCAGGATCACCTCCAAGAATTTGATAAGGACTTTGCCGGGCCGCCAACCAGTCAGAGGGAAGATTTATGGCTTTGAAGTTTGCCGCTACCCAATCATCAAAGAATAGCGGCTCTTTCAGAAGCGAAAGCAAATCCTTTGAATCCACAAAGCTCCTATGGTGTGTTTGTTGGTCTGGATAAAAGAACTGATTATTAGGGGGGATGGGAAGGGAGGAGATAAAGGCGGGACAATTAATGAAGTAATCACTATGTGGGAAATGTATATACACAAATAATTGGATTTTCTTGATCAAAGGACCCCTTGCCGCCTAGAGACCCTCGCGTTGGATGTGCAAGACACTGGATCCCCCCCTCTTTTTATTTATTTATTTATTTTTTTTATTTTCTGCAATTAAATTTGTGGCAGAGCCCTAAAGTGACAACGTATCTTTGTTATCGCTCGAGGAATCTGCCTCCGGATTCCTCTGATAGTGTTTAATGACTGAAAGTAACATAGCACAGCGAGTTCACCTGATCGAGGCTGGTCGACCCCAGCCGTAAAACTTCCCTGGAGTAATTGTCGGTGGTTCCTCCCCGCTCCCTCCCTCCGCCCGCCCTTCCCCCGAGGCTGAGGGGTATGCCCTCGATATGACTCGGCAAATAACCGCGCATTTTCCCCTCTGGTAGCCGGATTTGTTTCACTTCGCTCAGCCGGCATTGCCCCCTTGTTACCAGGAGCCCCCGCCTGGCGCGGGGCCAGGCCGGGCGCCCAGCCGGGCCCGGGGAGGAGCGGCGGGCTGCCCCAGCAGCGAGCGCTC
>VYZR01101701.1:11429-36311 GCA_013400675.1 Oxylabes madagascariensis | reverse complement strand
GGGTGGCACTGAGTGGGATTTAAAATCCCAACTCATTCCATGACACCCCCAACAACGTTCTCATGCTCTCCTCTTCAGTGTAAAGTGGAGTAAATTAATATCAGGGTTAACACATGGAGCAGTTGCCTCTGGTGGATCCTTAGAGTTGCTTTCCAAAAGATCATTTTGGGGTAGTTTGGATCATTTTGTTTTGCAGCAGAACAATCTGCTGCGATACCTTTTAGCTGCTGTTTGCATTGAATGAAACTTGTGAGTGTAAATATTTCTATGTAACGTGGCCAACCATGGGCAGCTCCAAAATCCTGTATTATCTGCTTAAATAACTTCCTATCACGAGATGTTGGAGCTCAAGTAAGATATAATTAGATAGTGGTAATGAAAAACTGCTAGATTATCGTGTGTGATATGGAATGAACAATTTTCAAAGTAACTTCGGCTTTTAGGAAGCTCAACTTCAATTTAAGACCTAATTATTTCCACAGTTACGAAAATTTTGCCCTTACACATTTTCCTGAAAACCAAAGCAATAAGTTTCTTTCTTCTTGGCACCATTTTTTTTTTAATTTGTTGTATTCTTTAAAAGATTAAACGGTCTAGCTGCATTAATTAAGGTTTTCTGAGGTTTTTATTTGTGTTATGCAATAGCCAGAAATTTCACAGCCCTTCTGAGTATGAGCATCTCCTCAGTTGGTGTCTCAGGATGAAATGTTCTAAATAAAAAGTCAATTAAAGGCCACATTGGACTACAAACTTCTGAAAGCCCCTGGATATTCCTGTATCTGTAGATTACTCCTCTATTTGGGTTTTTTTGGGTTGTGTCCTTATCCTGTAGAACATTTTTAGGCCCTTTTGCAAACTTCAGCTTAGGGTATGCTTGGTAAATTGAGAAAGAAATCGTTTTCTGAATCGTCTTTTTTTTTTTTTCCCCCCTTTGGAAGAAATAAAATAACAAAATTGGATTCCTTTACTGATCCTTGTCTTTAGGTGCATCTTGTTCTGTACTTGGATCAATAAAAATGTCTTTAACAATGAGAGGATAAAGCTACAAGGGGCAGAAAAATTAGTCCATTCATCAAGGACAACACGGAAGGAGGGCTGTTGTAAAGATGTTAAAAATATTAATGTGTTGTGTTGCACTCCCAGGGCACTCAAGTCCCATTAGTGATAAATATTTCCAGTTTTGAATATCTCCAATTTCAGTAGCTGCAAAAGCTACTTTTATATCATAAAATGAATGTATGTTCAGAAATTTTCTCCATGTGCTCATCTCCTAAGAAGCGTTTTTATATCCTGCTCCATCCATCCTGTCTGGGTACAGAACAGTTTAATTTGCAACCTGAAGTGTTAAGTTTTAATTTTTTCCCTTTGCTCAGTCTCCTACTTAGTCATACATAAATCAGAGGAATTTGAAAGAACTGGTAAAAGCGGCTGGATCCTTCTCGAGCTGTAATTTGGCTCCATGAATTATTAATTGGCAGACCAGGATAGCACCAGCTTTTTCAGAAGTCACTTTAAGTGTACAAGGCTCACCTTATCAGCCAAGATCTAAGCAGTGGCAGTAATGCAATTCTTCCCATTTAGCACTTTGTGGTACGTTGAGAAGGAATTGGATATTAGATCATTTAAACTCTCTGAAATACAACACAAAGCAAGGAAGTGGATTGGTTTTTTCTCCTTTTCTTTTTTTTTTTTTTGTGCCTCTGCAATAATTTCAAAGCAATGAATACACGTGGATTTCTCAGGGGCTTGGGCTGCTGGAGATGTTGAAGCTGCATCACAGTGAGGGAGACCAGAAGCTCAGAGGGCTTGAAAGGGAAAGGTTTTAACTGCTCGTGGCAGAAGAACAGAAGGAATCTGTGGTGCCTTGAAATTAAACTCAAATGGATGCAAGGTAGCGTTGGCCAAATACAAAGGAAGCTGGGCTTGTAAGTAAACTTTATTTCCTAAATAACAGAGCTCTGCAGTTAATTATTGCAGCACCTCTTAAACCAGGTTTTAATTTATTTGATGACCCTCATCTTGTCCCCTAATTTAGCTTCTCTCTCCACATAAAATGGGTATTTTTGTCTCTTCTCTTAAATGATTTCATGTTTGACGTAGTCCTAAAGGTTCTTTTCACAACTTTGCCCTTCTCTGATTTAATCTGCCTTTGGCAATTGCAGAGTCGAAGGCGGCAGCTGATTTAATTGAATCCCATCTTGCAAAATTTAAGGGTATGTAATGGAAAGTTGAAATATTTCAAGACTTTGCTAATTCTGAAATTTCCTTGGAACGTTTTTAGTATTTCAGCAGTGCTGCTCTCCGTCTCTAAAGATAAGTTATTAAAATAAGGAGTCTCTCTTGCAATAGATCATCATCTATTTTTAAAGATATTTTTAGACTTCTAAACAAATGAGGAGAGGGTGTGAAGGAAGTGATTAGATCTCGTTTTGTATAGAAGTTTTTAGGAACCATTACGCTGCAAAATTGATGTAAAGCAATATTTCAGGGAGAAATCCTAACGACATTCTAATGTGAGCTGTACCTGAGATTGTTTCCCAGAACCGAGATAATCTCGCTGCTGTCACTGGGCTCTGATTTACAGAAGTCATTTTGCTCCCATCTGTTGATGTGCCAGACAAGGCAGGGTTAGGAACGAGCAGTTCAGCGACTCTGCTTGCAGGAAAGTAATTAGTCTAAAAAAAAGTCAGATTAAATGTGGCAATTTCCACCCTGGTTCTTTTTTTAGTGCCAAAGGCGAGGAATTTGGTTGGTGATGCTGCAAAACAAAGTTGGAAACCTTCCCTTAATTTTCTTGTTCCTTTCTGTTGTCGTTTCACCTTAATTTTTGGTACAATATGCATGCCAATCCCCAATTTCCAGTGGGAAATTATTAATTATCTTATCTGTCTGTGTTTGTATGAAGCCATAAATGCATTTGTGCATTGACAGATTTAACAACTTGGTTTGGGGAACCACTTGTGTGACCAGGGCTGGCGTGGGGAGCTGTTACAGCTTTCCTATCCCTATTCCCTATTCTTTGGGACAGTTGGTGATTTTTTAGAGTGATTTAAAAAAAAAAAAAAAAAGCCGTGTGGGAAGGTCTGGACTGGGGGTTCTGGTGGGAATTGTGCTGCTCGTGGTGTCACCTCAGTGCCAGGTGTAAAACATGAGAGATCAGAGCAGGAGGAGAGGCCTCCCAGTTTGTTTCATTTGGAATGGGAAATAGGTTTTCCTTTGTTGGTAACTGCATAATCCTGCTCTGGAGATGCTCAACACGTGAAAATAATCCTGGCACTTCCTTCACTTTTGCCCTGTGGAGAGAGGGAGTGCATGAATTCCCCAGCCCTTCCCAGGATTCACGCTCTCACGCGGCACGTTACCCATGCTAATGTCACAAAAACCACTAAAAATTATATTTGTGATGGACTTAAACTCATTTCCTTACTCCTGTTTTGGCTGAGCTGTGCTAAATGGGATTGGGAGAGCAGGGAGATGGGCAGGGGCTGGTCCTGCATGGGTTTGGAGTGGTGGGGCTTGGCAGGAGCTGGCCCAGGCAGCGTCTGGGACAGCCACCGTGGCCTGGGCATCCCCAGAGCTGGAGCCTCAGAAACTTTGAAAAGCCCTTTTAAGGCAAGGAGGACAGGGAGGAGATTAAAGATACAGGTCTTTATTGGGAAGCTGTAAAAAATGGTGGGGCAAAACTGGCCCCAAATGTGCCAAAATGCCACGGAAAGCTGCGCCAGGGGAATCAGGGGAGCACCCTGTGCCAGTGCTCTGTGTCACTGAGCCTTCTGCAGAGCCAAGAAATAACACCAAAGTTTATGGGCTCTTAAGAGGATGAAAGCAAATTTGAGTGGCTTTTTCTCCTCCGTGCTTTTGGGGTTCAATTTTTTCTCTTTGAAAAGTGTGGATTTGAGGGGTGTCACACACTCCTCGCAGCCCCTGGGAGCTGCCTGGCTCTGGAGGAGAGGAGAGGGGACTGCTGAGGGCTGGGGTGGGAGGTGCTGCTGTTCCAAGGCTTTTCTGGAGCGGGCTGCACAGACTCAGCAAGGGGAAACAGCCTCAGGTTGTGCCAGGGGAGGTTCAGGTTGGATACTGGGAAAAATTCCATCGTAGAAACATTGTCAGACATTAGAGTGGGCTGCCCAGGGAAGTGGTGGCATCACCATCCGTGGAAAACGAGTGGATGTGGCACTTCCCAAGGTTTAGTGGGCACGGGGGATTGAAAGGATGGATTTCGTGGTCGCTGAGGTCTTTTCCAGCCTTATTGAGGTGGATTCTGCACATGGAGCTCAGCAGTGACAGAACAAAGCCTCGCTGGATCAGCATGGGCTGGGTAAAGGGTGGCTGCTTTTCCTGCTCTGTTTGAGCTTCATCACATCCAGTGCTTGTCTGAGGAACGGTTTTGAAGCTTTGCTGTAAAATCTGCCATCTGAGGGGGTTTATAACAGAGTCTGGGAGCTGGGGGTGGAGCAGGAAATTGAGGAGAGGGGGGAATGGGTGCTTTGGGGGTCACCAAATGCACCCCCAAGTGCAAACGTGACAAATAATTGTGCTTAGATGGATGTTAAATCCCACCAATCAAACATTTCGGGCAAGTCTTGCTGTAGTCTCAGGGTTGCACAGTCTTACTCTGCCTTTGGAGCAAGAAGTTCATATTTCAAGCAGCACAAAACATGACAAAACACTTATTGCTGGGAGTGGAAGTACAACAGGAAATATATGGCCATTACCCAGCTGCAAGTTTCTCCATTTAAATGCAAACAAAACAGGAAAATGAAAAGCAATTTTTAGTTTAATCAACTTTCATGAGTCTGCTGGGAAGCCCAGAAGGATCTGAAAGGAGCCGCTGGGACCTGTTGGCTTTAAATATGAATTTTGAAGGCTGCTCGGTAATAGGGGGGTTATGCTGGGCTTGGTTTAAAAATTAAGCCTTGCCAGTGACAGCTGGGCCTAACTGGGGGCAAAGCCAGTCAAATTAACTCTCATTTCAAGGGGGGATTAAGCCATTATTTTGCTAAAAATGTGTCTGACGTAAGAGCCGTGTTCTGCAAACAGCGAGTTAAAATAACAAATTTATCCACTGTAATTGCACTCGTTCTCTTTATTTTAGTACAGGAGAGATGATAAAAATACACAACTGGCTCCAATACTGGAGAGATCCCCCAGAGGAGACCTTGCAAAAAGTTAAACCCCATGAAAACGCCTCTAGTTATTCCGCCCTTAGAAATAATTAAGGGTGGGAGGGATTAATAATTATTTAAGTATTTGATATCACTGCATCAAACACCTGATAGAGCTGTTACAGCTGTAAGGAACTACAAAAAAATGTGTGTTACAATAATTAAAAAAAAAATCAATGTAAGAGCTGAGGGGTGCAAAAGGCTGAGTGGAATTTATTTTTTTTTTTCCAGTCACTGGGGCGTTTCTGCATCGATGTCCTCAGTGTTAGGTTTCTCTGGAGACCAATTACAAAGGTTCACAAGGTTGTTTTTATTTTCCTTGCTCTTGATGTCTTTTTAATGAGGCCTCCTAGTAAACAGCAAGCATTATGCTTTCCTGTTGGATTCCTGTCTGCCGCCTTGAAACATTTATTACTAATACATGTGGGAAATGATGTATAAATTAAATATTAGGAAAATGTACTTTTAAAAAACAGAAGTACTTGGTGGGGGGGAGATATCTTATAATTGTCATTGGAGGAGTGGGAGAGGAAGTCGTGCCAATATTTTGCTAATGGAAGCAGAGTGAAAGGGACTGTTAAAGCATCCTTGTGGTTTTGTGTAATAAATAGAGCTGATAGATGCATGGAGTTCTCAGTGCTCGTCTCTGGGCTTGTGGGCTGCTGTGAGAGAATCTGAAGGATGGAAAAAAAAAAAAATTAAAAGACTGCTCTGCCCTGCTCTGCTCCAGCCCTGCCACATCCTGGTGCCCGCAGCATCCCCTCGGATCACTCCTGCCCTGCACCTCCCTCTGCAGCTTCACCTCTTCAGCCACTGCGTCTTCCAGGTTCAAGTGCTGCTCACAAAATATTCTCTAATCGCCAACACCGGCTAATCAAGCTTAATAACCAAATTATTGTGAGTGGCAGAGCCCTGTGTGGAGTCCCCACCACGCTGAACGCTCGGTTGGGACGCTGCCTGCTGCAATATTGCTGCCTTAGAAACACCCCAGTCAAGTACAAATTCCATAATTGCTTAAAGATGCTGCATCTCTGAATTTTAGTTGTTTGCTGGTTGCTTGGTTCATCCGTTGGCAAAGGCTGCTTGCTTTAGATCCTGATTGCTGGGAGACCCCGCTGTTTTCATCGGGTTTTGGAGAACCTGTCCTGCTCTTCCGTGCTCTGGTGCCAGATTGGCAGAGAGGTTTGTGGTGAGCAGGTGCAAATCTGGGTTTGGTTTGGGTTTTTTTGGTGTTTGCTTGGGTTTTTTGGAGGGGTGGGATGTATTGGGGTTTTTTTGGCAGAATTCCTGGAATTTTCTCTTCTCCAGGTGGGCTGTTGGGGGTGATGTCTGATGATACCCAGGGGCTGCATCTCACCCGTCCTCCTTTCACTGCCCTGCTGGCACACCTTTCACATCTCTGGGAGTTTTCGTGGGGGGAAATACATGAGGACATTGGTGAAGCTCCTCTGTATCCGTGTGTGTGTATGTGCATCAATCCAAAACTCGTTGCAGCAACCAACACATTTCTGGCAGGTTTGTGTTTGGGGCAGGTCTCTCACCGTTTCTCTTTGTTTGCCCCTGCTGGAAATCTTGGGGAGGTCCTGGCCCTCTCCTTGCTGTGGTGGAAGGTGAGCACAGGGAGGCAGTTGTTCATTTCAGTCCTGTGTTTGGATCCCTCTGGGTCTGGAAGTTGGTTGTGGGTGCTCCGAGGACAGGGGTGCAGAAAGTGCTTACTCAGAGTGTTTCTCAATGTCTCCGACACAGATTTTTGCTGCATTCCTTGAATTTGCATCTGTGATTACAACCACTTTTGTGTGCTGCAAACGCAGCTCCTTCCTCCCATTCCACCCTTGGCGTGTCTGCTGAATCCTCGTGTGGGTGTGACCTGGCGCATCCCTTGGAGGCGCACGGAATTCAGCTGTGAATTTGCTGTCTCTCGGCTACGTCATCCCTCCAAAAAGCCTTTCCAGGCTTCTTCCTCCATTGGAGGAGAGGCTCACTTGTCCTTTCCTGCTGCACTCAAAGGTGTCAGGCTGGTGGCACTGCTCTAAAACCCGCCTGCTCTGAGGATATGAAACAGAACTTTGATCGCTTTCATCTTGTATCTTTTAAGTAGCGGATTTCATTCTTGCATGAAAGCTGTCGGCTCGGAGAGCTAATCAAGCTGCATAATGATGAAAAGGTCAAAATGAAAAGGGGGAACTACCATGATTCACAGCAAAGGCTGGGTTCAGCTCACAGAGCGCAGCAGACCATTGTCAGAGCACAAACCCATTTAATTTTTCAAAAAGAAACTTGGTTTCCTGCTTTTTCCTGTCCTTTTCGCTGTGCAGTCATGTTCTTACCCAGGGATGCTGTCCAGAGAAAAATAAGAAGAGGGAGTAGCTGAGAGTTCCTCTTGTGAGGAACTTTAACTCACCCCCCCCGCCATGGCGGTCTTGTAAATACAACAAAAAGTTGCATATCGTGAATTATGTATCTATTGAAATGAATGAAGAGGCCATTTATCCGTGTGTGTGGGTGGATCTGTGTGTGGATATCTCCTTGGTGTGAGTGAGAACGTGCTCCCTCTCCATGCTGAGGTTGGGTTATGAAAATTCTACCCTGAGAACACGAGGTCTCTAATTATATTGATGTAAAGCTGCAAGGAGAATGTGCTCCAGAGCAGTTTTCCGTGCTCCAGAGCAGTGTTCCATTCTCCAGGCAAGGCTGGCAACAGCCTGGCCAGAATGCAAACTGTCTCCAGATTTCATCCTTTGAGGAGAGTGTGGTGTCACATCCATCCGAGCTCACTGCGTCAGGTATTGAAAATAGAAAATGAATTAAGTTAATCCTTGCTGGGTGGTTTATTCGGTTCATAGTGACCCTCTTGAGCCACCTTTGGAAGATCTCCTGTTGTATCTCCTCTGATCTCTGATGAGGATGATGATGGGTGTGGTGCCCCTGCTTGAAGCAGGGGGTTGGAACTTGATGCTCTTTCAGGTCCTTTCCAACCCAAACATTCTGTGATTTAACAAACTCCCACCTAAGGTGCTGAGCTGGTTCTTGGTGAAGCGAAAGCGAGGATTGGGCTGGTAGAGTGGATGCCCCTATAAAAAGTCCAGCCTGTAATGGGAAGCCCCTTGGCTGAGCTGGGATCTTCCCAAACCCTTCCGAGATGTGGGGCTGGCATCTCCTCCTCAGTCAGGTGCCCACAGGGACTCGTGCTGGCATTTATTTGACGAGGCCTTCATCTTTTGCTTCTGCTGTGTGGGATTTATTTTTAGTGTAACTAATCAAATGAGTGCAGAATGAACCTTTTCAGGAGCAGAAGTGGCTTGATTTATTAAGTGGAATTGTAATCCAACATGAAGCATTTGATTACTCCTCGCATGCACTAATCCTTTTTTTATGAGATCAATTTGCCCCAAATATCTGTACATGGTATTTTTTTGGCAGCCTTTTTCCGTAAGACCTCAAAATGGTATAAATGATGAGCTCCAGCTGTTTCTCATTGTGTGGTTTATTTTCTGACACACAAGGTACTGGATTTTAAGCTTCTCAGATTTTTCCCCAGTAAGTACCATTTAATAGCTATTGCTGCATGAACATTGATTTTAATTTTACCAGAATAAGTGCATTAAAATGTTTACAAGTTGTTATTTATTACCAGCTGCTTCACGAACATTGGAGCTGGTGGTTTTATTTATTTCTGAGTACGGCATAATTAATTTCATGTGCTTATCTGGAGACTTTCTTGTCAGTTATTCATAGCCTGACTACTTTGTCTGCAATCTTCAAACCGTTTACTCTGTGATGTGAAATATTTCAGGGTGTTCTTGCTTTACGATGTAGAATAACGCCTGGTGGTATTTATAGCAGCTGTTGCACCACCTTTTGTCCTCAGCCTAGGGAAGCTTGGCCTTATCCACCTTGGGGAATCGGTTTAACTCACCCCTCTGCCATGGTGGTCATGTAAATACAACAAAAAGTTGTATATTGTGAATTACGTATCTATTGAAATGAATTAAGAAGGCATTTACCCCTGTTTGTGGGTGGATCTGTGTGTGGGAATCTCCTTGGTGTGAGTGAGAACACGCTCCCTCTCCATGCTGAGCTTGGGTTATGAAAATCCCTTCATATTCAGCTCAAAATGAAACAAAAATCATTAAAAGCTAGCAAAATACTTTTTTTTTTCATCTTGGTCCTTACATATGATTACAGTTTATAGTTGAGCATGTGGTAATTACAGAGCTTAATCAGCTTCTGCACAGATATCAACCACTTCAGATATTTTGGAATTTATCAAAAACATTGTGTATCCATCTTAAAGTATTTCCAACAAGGGGAAAAAAAAGAAAAAACCACAGTTCACAGCTGATTATTTTTTCTTTTTTCTTTATTGATGCCAGTATTTGTCATATATCAACCAAATGAAGATAAGAAATGAAAGCCAAGGAAATCGGTTTCATTTGTTTTAGGTAATCCTGGTCAGTGTCTGTCCCTGGCAGGATTCATCCTCGTGCAGCACAAGGATGGACAGATGTTTGTCCATCTCACGCATTCCCAAACGTCCCCAAGGAGTTTAATTCCCAAGATTCGAGCCCAGGAGGGTTTGAGCAGCCTGCCATGAGCCCAAACAGAGCTCCCAGGGTTTGTCCATCACCAGCAATCACCCTCTGCAGCTGCTGATCGAGGTAATGAGGTGAGAGACCACCAGGGCATCCCAAGCTCCGCTGGGAGGGAAGGCAAGGCCTTCAAGCCCTGCCTCAAAGGAAATTTGATTAATAAGATGGACAGCCAGGCTTCAGAAAGGCTGAAAATAACAAATCAAACCTTCTGCCTTCAGCTATTGCAGGGAGGGGGAGATATTTCCCCCTCCTGTGTCCACAACACCCTCGTGGCAAAACCCACCTGTTAAATTACAGTTGCTTTCCCTCTGCCTGAGCATTCCCTCCCAAATCCCAATCGTTGGTCATTTTCTGCGTGTTTGTTTGGTTTCTTTTGCAATCAGAAGATCTTTTGGGATGTCACGGCAGTTTGAGTTGGTTTTTCATGTAGGAGTAGTGAGAGGAAACTTGTTGGCGCATGTTTTGATCTGCTTTGCTTCCTCCCTAAAATGAAACTTGGCAATGTGATATCTGGAGCTGATGGGAAAGAAATTCCTTCTGGTTCTTCTAATCCATTGTGCAAACTGTGAGGAATTTCCTACCAGGGTTTCCTCATGCTTTTGATGTCATAACAGAGAAAAATGCTAGGAAAATGCTCCCTGAGAAAACTCATCATCTCAAAATCTACCTCAGTGGTAAATTTTATAAAAATACATGAAAACTTTTAAGTGGTTTTTTTTGAGGAATTCAGGGACAGGGATCATCCAGGGAAGGAGGTTGTGGGATAACCCGAAATGCTTTGGAGAAGCCCTCCAGAAGGATTTGTCTCTCTGGGACCACTCCTAATGCTTGCATTGATCCTTCTCTCACGGAGAAGGGCACCACAGACACACATCTGTGAGAATTCAGGAAATCATGTCCTAGAAAGCACATTCTGTCCTGAATGCTGGGATTTTCTGGGATTTGATGGGGTTTTAGCAGGGATTGAGCAGAACTTGGGTTTACTCTCCTGTTCTACAATGGGGGGCTGAATCCAGGTGGGTTTCCTGTGGGATGCTCTCCCACCAAAGCAGTGCCTGTCTCTTCATATACTTACTGAAGGAAAGACAAAAAATGTGATTTTATATCATATTTCTGATGAATCTGTGTGGCTAAGCAGTGGTTCCAGCTCACACAAGCATTCCCACTTGGAAGAATTTCCTGCCTGGCATTTCTTCCATAACTCTGTTTCAAAGCCGCTTTACTGAGAAGGTTATTCTGGTAATTTTTTTTTTTTTTTCCTTTTTTTTACTGCAAATAAACTATTCTTGAAAAACAGCTCCTTCCTAAGGGCAGCCGAGTGTCAAAGGCAGAGTTATGGATGGTGTCAGCTGCGTGTGGAAACACACGCTCCATTTATTCATTCCAGCTGTGGGAGCTTGGCTGTGCAAACGCCGAGTGCTTCTCGTGTACCTGTCACTGCAGAGCTTTTAATGAACATTGATCATGTTCAGCCAGACGTTGATTTGAATCAAGTGGATGGAAAGTCATTTTTAAAAGCACAGCGTGAAGTTTTTTTGTTTTGTAGTGGTGTAGAGTGTTTAGGATGAACCTGAAAAAAACATCATCACAGCTTTGCAAAGTTGTTGCTGGATGAGAGAGGATCTGCACATTCAGTCTGGTCATCTTGGAAGGTTCATTTATAATTTAAAGTAATATTTCAGCACACTGCGTATTTATATTTACTTTTACAGAGAGAATTATTAAGGTTGGAAAAGACCTCCAAGATCAAACCCGAGACTTTTAATTAGTTTTAAAAACCCCGTAGTTTAAAATAGCCTTTAAATATTCCCTTTGGGAAAACAGCTCTGGTTATTTATGCAGAACTGGGTTACATAATTTGGGGAAACAACCTTTATCTCTTTTTGCTTGGCTGAACAGCCTGGCCCACCAGACTCCTTCTGCTGCTGTAGGTGATGGAAAATGCGAAATGCAGGAGTGCTGGGCTGCCAAATTCCTCCTCAGAGGGCTGGATCAGGAGAGTTGTGCCCTGGAGCACTGGGAGCAGACAGATGGGACCCATTTAATGCCCAGCACGGCTCAACCCCCCGGGAGCTGCTCCCTCCTTTGCAGGGCACAGTTGGCTCCAGGTGTCCCACGGGAAGGACAAAGTGACCCCAGGCTGTGACCATGGAGACACAGCAGAGCTTTTGGGAAACCCACGGCCAACAAATGGTTTTTGGGAATCCCAGGGAGAAGAAATCCGTTGTGTGGTGTAAAACCACCAAGTTCGTTTTGAGTCTCGTCTCATTAAATGTCCGTTTCTGCATGGGCTGTTTGGGTGGAAGTACCTGAAATAGAGGTGGTTACAGTGGTTGTTTAAAAACCTTATTTTATTGCAGCTCTAGGGAAGAAAAACAACCATAAATAAAATCTTTCTAACCAAATTCAGCGTAGGTTTCCCAATGGAAAGGAACAGCTTATTGCAGAAGGAGGAAAATACTGAGTATTTTTATGGTAGTAAAAACTTCGCAAAGTTTAGCTTGAAACAAAGACTCCAGTGAAGTCTGCAAGGAAATAAATTGATCTGCAGGCTCTGCATTTGTGGTGAGCAGAGTAAAAGGAAAGAAATCCATAGGTCATTTCTGCAAGAATAAAGCTAATATTAGCCTAGGAGTCACTCTTAAATGTTGTTTACATAATGATCTTGGAAGGTGCTGAGCTTTACAATTTAATTGTGCATTTGATGGTAGAAACCGTACAAAATAGGTGGTTTCATTCCTTTAGGGACTAAAAATACAATGTAAGAGACTCTAAGCTTGGATTTTTTTCCCCCCTCACTTTCCTTTTCAAATTATTTTAACAATAAGCCTTTGACTCTGGCATGTGTGGAAGACAGGGAATATCAAAGAAGAGCAATCAGGTGATAATCCTACTTAACCAACCTTTGACTTGCAGCATCTGGTGTATATTTAGTCTGATAGGAGCAGAATTATCATTCCCAGTAATTTGATAAGTGTTGTCATTTTCTTTTGAAGAACTTATTTTATTTTTTTTTTTCTGTGAGCACACCTGCTCCCTCGAGAGTAAACCAGCAAATAATTTATGCAGTGAAAATCCTTGCCAGTTTTTAAGTGAGAATAAACATTTCTGAGATCCTCGTGGCTATAAAACTTGATGGTTTGCCCACAGATATTCTCCTCTTTTTTCACGGTTCTGCAGTGGTGTCAGTTTGAGATGTGCTAGCCAGATCTTTGGGATTGTTCCAAAGAGTCCTTAAAAAAAGTTCATCAAATTGAAGTTCAGCTCTTCCTTAGTTTTGGACTGTTGTTGTGTGGTTTTTTGGGCTCCCATTGCTGATGGAAAAAGCAGGATAAAGCTGCCCTGGTGCTGGGTGTGCTGGAGATCCCTGGAGTGGGGAATCATCCCAGTGGGGCTGGGGACACCTTCTCATGGAGCGTTGTGGGACTGTGTGGAAATCGTGTCCTGCTTCAAAGCCTTTGGTTTCCACCCAGGGACTCAGCACAGCAATTTCTTATTTCATCATTCCCGAACGCCTTCAGCACCCCCTCACATAAAAGTGAGGGGCAAAAGTCCCTTGAAAGTCTCTTCCAGTAGTGATTATCCATGTCGGATCCCTGAGGATGATCAACCAAATCTCCAGCTTTTCAATTCTGACACAAAAACTTTATTTTTGTGCTGATTTGGTTTGCTGCCATGAGAACGAGCTGCCCTCCCCCTTTGGGGGGCAGATTTATGGAAAGATCATTTTGATGATTCACGTAGAACCAATGTGGTAAAGGGGAATTTTATCCCAGGCATGTTTAGTGTCAGGAATCCACTCGGAGCTGTTTGTGTGGTTGAAGCCAGCAGCAGGGAGGGATCTGAAATGATCTCTGGGAGGGGAATGGTTGCTCAGTGAGGCAGAGAGTCGCAGGTTTCCAGTCCTGGGTTGGTCCCACAGAGGCACATGCGAGGACTGAGAGTCAGGGCTGTGTTGGGCTGTGTGTGGAGCACAGTCCCTGATGCAGGCAGGGAACGGTGCTTGCTCAGGAATGTGAGGTTCCTCACTGTTCTTTTCCCTTTTTATTCTTTATTCCTTATTCTCTTTACTCCTCTCCCCCTGCTCCATGAGATCTGTTGGTGCCATGATGGATTTCTGTGCCTTTGGAGACAAGAAGCTGTGCCCACAACCTCCCTGTGTTTCCCTACAAATCATAACCACAGCAATCGCTTCAGCCTCTCTCATCGCGGTTTTCCCAAATTCAAATGATCTTTCAGAACTGTTATTTAATGTGGAATTTGGCACTGCTTGAGGCAGGATGTCCCTGAGTGGGCAGCCAGGAGAGGAGGAGAGGGATGGGTTTTGTCTCCTGCATTGGTGGAGCTGATTGAGGGTTCTGTCATCCCCAAAGACCTCGGGGCTCGGATTGACAGCGCCTGGGCTGTTTTGTGTTCTGCTCCTCTGCACTTGTGTGTTCCTCCCCTGGCTGTATTCAGTGAGAGAGGAGAATATTAAACGTCAATAAACGAGCTGGGCCACGGGCGTGGTGTTCAACACACAGAGATTTTGAGAGAAAGCTTTGTTACTACACAAAATGAAAGTAAATATTCTGTCCAGCTCTCCAGATTTCCCCAGAAGGTCAGAAGGGAGGCAGAGATCAATCATTGATAAAGTTGGCCTGTGGCAGTGGGCAGATGAGACTGTCAGAGCAACTGAGAAGCAATAAAACACACAAAACTGGTGGAATACTGTCATTCTTAGCGATTTCTGCTTAAAAATCTTTGATTTCTGCACCCTGAGGCTCCCAGTTCTTCAGCAGCCCGGAGGGGTCTCGGACCCTGAGTGCATTTTTGTAGTCTTTTGCAGAAAAGAGGTTGGGAAAAGAGCCTGTGAAGAGGGAGAACCTTCCCTTTCTTCTTTGACTTTCTGTGTCTGCTGCCAGAGGGGAAAAGGCTTTTAGGAAGATCCTCTAGCAGCAGGCAAATGAAATTTTCAATTAAGTACACAATAAAGCCCACTCAAATATTTAATATTTGATTCACTAGGATTGAAATCAGGTTTTCCTTCCAAAATTCTGCTCAGCTGTTGTGGCTGGGGATTGCAGAATGCAGGTGTGCTCACCTGGCCTGAGCAGCACCACAGCCAGGGCTCTAAAAAAAAGAGGAACTCCCAAGTTTTCTTTGCCTTGCTGGGAATTTCAGGAGTCTCAGGGGGAGCTGGGGAGCAAATTGCCCAAATGATGCGTCCATGTGTAAGATACTCCACGTTTCATTTCTTTCCTGACTAACAGAGGGCTGAGAGAGCCCTGAAATACAAAGAAGATTTTGGCCCCCAGATGTTCAGGGCTGCATCCCTGAAGTTCACAACACAGGGTTTATTTTCTGTTTGATTTTCTTCCTAAATCCCAAAGGAATTAAAAACCAACCCTCAGTTAAGCTGAGTGGGGAGCCACAAGTGCAGGCACCGTGTGAAATACAATTTTTATTTAAATGTTTTCCTCCAATGAGCTGCTGAAGCAATTTATTTGCCCAAGTTATAAAACAGTGGAAATATAAATGACAAACTACTGGTAGAGCACAGAGAAAATGTTATTTTGGAGTCCTCTCCACTTCCTAGAGTTGATTTATGGGCTCCTTTCTGGCTACTGGGGTGGCCCATCCTAAAGACAGGAGGAAATGGTGCAAGAAATGGTTGAATTTGTAACAGGAGCCTGAGGTTCCTGTCGGCCTCAGTGATCCCCTGCTCCCAGCCATCCGTCCTCCTCTCCCCTCCACTGAGTTTTTGAAGTAGGGAAGGAATTTGGAGAGACAAAATTCAGAGCTAAACGATGATTTTACAAACTCCCTGTGTGATGCTTAAGTGGTGCTGCTTGTACTTAAAAATGAAATGGTGCGGCGAGCAGCTGGCTTCAAGAGAAACAATAAATCAAAGTAAATAACAAAAAAAAAAAATCAACTTCCTTATGCCTGGCTGTCAAAAGTTTTGAGTGAATAAACCAGTTTTAACGTTGTTAAATGCAGTTCATGGCATCTTTCCTGTGAAGTGCTGCTTAAAACAAACAGTTTTTCACTGACGGCATAAAAATTGTTTCCCTAACATGCCCAGAGGTGAAATGACTGCCTGGAGGAAATAAAGCTGGCAGATTTTTTTTTTTTTCTCTCTAAGTGCAGAAAGTCTTGGGGCTGTAAAAGCTGTTGTGTGGTTTAACTAATTTCCTTTAAACTGACAGGAACAGCAAAGCAGAGGATGTATTTTCCCTGGCGAGCTGATATTTGGGGTTGTTTATGAGCTCCTGCAAATTGTCACTCCAGGAAAGCAAAACAGGAGGGGGATATGCAGGGGAGCAGAGATCAGCTGGCTGTGCAAACTGCATTTTGTACAGGGCCTAAAAATAATTGTAAGCCAGTGTGGGAAGTGGCATTTTTTGCTAGGGCTGAATGAACTATCCCAGAAAAAAAAAATAAAAATGCCATCCTTGAGCTCTTTCTCTTTCCTGCTCTCTGCTCCATCCCTGGAGCGTTTTCCCTGCTCTCTGCAGCAGCACGAGGTGAGGTTCTCATGGTGAACAAGTGAGGGAGGGATTTTTATTTCCCCAGGTGCCAGCAGGGATTAGAATTGGAAATCAGTGAGCAGGAGGAGACCAGACTCTCACAAAGCTTACCCTGGGTAAAACCATTCTCCATCCTCTGGCCAGAACCCAGTAAATACCCAAATATCCCAAGAGCTGCCCTGCTCATCCTTACTCTGTTTGAATGGAGATGTTGAACTTGCATCCTGGAGTGTGAACCTGATTAAAAAAGAAACGGGAATTATTAATTCTTGGCTGCAGCATCTGCCTGGGTAACACTCTGCTCCCTGAGCTGGATTAGGGGAGGAAAAGCTGAGCATTCCCATCCCTCTCATTCCTTAACCCCTGTTGGAAGTCTCTTTTCTCACATCAGGCATGAGGTCTGGGTATTTGGAGGTCATTAAGAGGGGTGACACAACCACAGAAGGCACCTTGATCTTTTTCTTGAGCTGCTGGTGAATCGTCTTGGACAGGAGGAAAAGGGAATTGAAGGTCTGATGGTCTTTATAGGGACTTAACGTGAGGATTGTGTATTTCCAGGGAATACTGGGGAGGTGAAGGCTGGAGCTCTATCAGCCAA
Organism: Oxylabes madagascariensis; assembly: GCA_013400675.1. Classification (NCBI taxonomy): domain Eukaryota; kingdom Metazoa; phylum Chordata; class Aves; order Passeriformes; family Timaliidae; genus Oxylabes; species Oxylabes madagascariensis. The sequence goes on along the minus strand of VYZR01101701.1, from coordinate 19,444 downwards.
ACAGAATTTGGGAGTTTGGGAGTGTGCTGAAATACTCAGTGAGAAGAATTAGCACTTTTCTGCTGAGAGAATGTTCGGGGAGAACGTTTAATCTCAGTAATGACCACTGAATAATTGATTCACCTAATTTACAAATATTTTTATGGAAAACACTTGAGGTTTTAATCAGGCACTCCATAAACAATTGGTGTGTCTCGGTGATGAGAAGTTTAATGGAAATCTGGGCGTTTTGGAATATTTTATTCACATTTAGGAGCTATTTCCACTCTTTGGGCACCTGCACAGCTCTTGGGAAAGGAAAGTGGGGACTCCCCTGCCTGATCCCTTTTTCTTCATGGAAGGCTTGGATTGGAAACTTCACCTTGTGCAAAAATATTCCTTTTTCCCCTTTTATTTAAATCACTGTTGAGATGCTGTGTATTTTCCATGGCATGATCTTAATGGGGTGTTTTGATGTTGCTTTCATTCTTAAAATACATTTCCAAATTTTAAAGGACTTTTAAAACCTTTCCAGAAGGTTTTGGAAGCAATGCAGACAATCCTGCCTGAGATTGTCCACTCACTGCTTTTCCATCAGTTTTCAGCCTTCCCAAAGAAATCAAGGTTTCAGTGAAGTAAATCCCCAGTTTTCAAGGAACTACTCCAAAATTCCCTTTATCATTTGTTCTGTCACTCCCAACACACCTTGGTAGGTGTTACATAAATGCACAGTGAACTTTGCCAACATAGGAAAACAAAATCAGTTTGCTGGAATTTGTGGAGAAAAAGAACTGGATAAAAACGAAATACTATCCTCAGATAATTTTTCTGATTTTTTTTTCCTTTTTCCCCTTCCATAGCATCATTTTTTTTTCTTTTTCTGGTCTTCCATACAAGAGAAGAATTGGATTTGAGATGAGTTGTGCCTGGGTTGTTCCATTCTAGATTTTCATTTAGGTACCTAATAAAATCCCTGTAGGTTGTTCCAGTTTCTTGCCCTTTTCTATGCTAATAATAGGAGTTATATTGTGGAGAAGGGGAGAAAATAAACAATTAAGACAAATGAATTAATTCCTGTCTCAATACTGTGTATTAGGAAAACAGTTCAGGGGAACAAATGTTCACTGTGCATTTATGTAACACCTACCAAGGTGTGTTGGGAGTGACAGAACAAATGATAAAGGGAATTTTGGAGTAGTTCCTTGAAANCAGCAACAATAAAGAAAAAAACGGGAGTAAGGAAATTAAAGTGACCTTGAATGCAGGTACATTATTACTGTATAGACACTGTTTGACTTTAATTTTTATTAATGTAGATAATGGCTTACATGGGCCTTATGGCTGCATTACCAGTGCTCTAAAATTTAATTAGATTTTTAGAGCAGCTGTTAATGTCTTCTCTAGGATTATATCATTCAGGGGCAGTGTCAGAAAACTTCAGCCATTTCATTAGACTCCGAAGAAACTGAAATGAGGTATTTTGTTCACAAAACTACCCTGAATTCCTGAGTCTTTCTCAGAACAAGCCATCGAAATTGCATTTATTTTATCCTTGCACTGCAGGGGATGGATAACACACTAAACCACGGAGAGAAAAATGCTGGCTGGGAAATACTATTAAAAGGCTTTTAGGACTTGGAGGTTTGTTTCCTGCTTTGGTAGACCCAAGATTCAGAGTCAGTGATAATAACTGGGAAGAAGCCAATTTTTGAGTGAACACAGGGCAGGAATAAATGTCCCCCCACCGTGGTGGAATGTAAATGAAAATGGTTTATTTTAATGACAAAAGTAAGAAGGAGTTGCGGGGTTTTTTTTTTGTCCTGTCCACCAAAAATATAATTAAGATAGAAATGCAGCAGGATCTGTGTTTTTGTAGCTAATTCCAAGAGAACTTTGTGAAGAGACAGCTGTGGTGGTCCTGGAGAAATGTTTTAGAGCTGATCCAATTCCAGGCAATGGAACAAATCTCAGTTAAAAAGCTGAGAGCTGATATTTCAGCCTGATACCATTCAGGTGGAGCAGAGTCAGCCAGGAGCGGTACCAGGGGTGCTTGGTGTGCAGGAGGGGGTGACCAGGACAAGCTGGGAATGGCAATCTGACATCCTGGCAGTATTTTCCAGGATATCTGTGTAAGAGATGTGGATTTTCACAGGGCTGATGTGTGGTTTGCAGTGTGCAGAGGAGCAGGGCTCAAACTGGAGTGGGTTTTTGGCCCTGGGGCTGGATCATCCTTCTCCCAACCACGTTCCCTCCCCTTGGAGATACCAGGGTGATAATCCATGCATTGAAAAGCCACAGGAAATCATTTTCAGGTGTTTTGTTCTGCGTTTGGTCCTCACTTGCACGTGCAGCTTCTCCAGGTGTCAGGAATTTTGCGCTGTCACCCAAAGAAGAGCTGTTAGCCTTCAGGCTTGGAGTTATCCACCAGTGAACTTCTGAAATCTTCCCTAAGTCTGGATTTGGGGATGCAAATTGTCCTTTTTTAAATGTGAGCAATGTCAGAGATGGCTGGTTGGGCTCCTGGTTCAATCCAGGATCACTTTCCTTTCAAAATCTCCTTTGGTTACTTGAGAGCAGCTTTCAGAATAGTTTTTTTCTGAAAGTGTTCGAGGGTTCTAAGGCAAGAAACGATGCAGAATATCTTAAAAACGTGTTTAGGGGAAAAGTGTGGAGGATAAAAAACTGGGATTATCTGATGGGTAGGAAAGGTGCCTCATCCAGGGCGAGCTTCAGTTGCAAAGCAAACCCCTCTCTGTAAAAGGAGAATTTTTGGAAGGTTTGCTGCTCTTGCCAATTAACATGCACCTGCTAATGAGGAGAATGAAGAAAGTGAATTTTCCCAGCTTGGTAAATGTTGAGTTTTAGTATTTAGCATATCAGGGTGGTGATGAGAGTGAGTGTTAATGGTGCAGGGTGGTGATGTTGGATGGATCAAAGGATGAGATGTGTTGGGTAAAGAAATTATAATGATGAATGACAGTGACCTAATTTATGAAACAATCCTCTGGTATCGAGCAATTCACTAATTTGTAATTATAGGATGAACTGGCCAAGAACAAAATCAATCCTGTCAGGATCATCAAAAGCCATCAGGAATTCCTGTCAGAAATCAAATGCCATCAAGGATTCCTGTCAGAAACCAAAAGCCATCAGGAATTGCTGCAGGTTTGCAGCTTCTCCCAGTGCTCCACACAGGAATCCAGAGCTGGAAATGAGGATCCAACTGCATTTCCATTCCTTAATGCCAGAGTTAACTAGCAGAGAGGTGATGGAAGTGTTTCTGGCATGTCAGGAATTCTCTCTAAACCCTGAAGGAGAAAGCTTCCAGGCATGTTTGCTGAAGGGCTTCCTGGTGGAAAGGTGCTTGTGGAGCAGGGATGGGGTTTGGAGGGAGCAGACACCTGAGAGCCCTGGGACAGGCACTGGAGCTGCTCCTTGGTCTGCTCTCTGTGCCACAGACTCGTAGAAATGAAGATAAAGGAGGAAAAGTGGCCGTTTTAATCACTAGAAACTTTATTCTTGGTGAAATACGGCTCCTGACGAGCTCACAAAACCTGCAGTGTAACTTTGGGCCAATCTGGTGATGCTGGAATCCTGTGAAGCAGCTGGAGACAAAAGACAGATGGGTTCACTTGAGACTTGGGGAAAGGCTCCCAAATTGAGAGACCATGAGCAAGAATGCGGCTTTATAGTTTAGATAGAAACACATTAAGCGAGGTAGTGGAAAGTTTTAAGGTTTTAAAGGGTGGGTATAGAAGCAGTTACAGAAACAGTAAAAAGTTTTAAGGTGTAGCAAGTAGGTTGTGTGTCATTATATGATTGGTTGAGAAGGTCTGGGGATTGAGGCAAGGGATGTGAGACAATTTAATTAGGGATAGGTGTGAAAGTAGAAACATTCTTTGTGGCAGGAGATTATTGGTTAATTTACCTGTAAAACACCTTGTTACCAGTGATCTTGTGACCACTGAGCACGGACCTGTGGCTTGAGCAGGGCGGATGTTCTCACTCCTTCATGAGGCTGTAGAAGAGAATATTGATAAATCTGCCTTTAGATATCTCCCAGTGGTCACATCTCTCCCAATATCCTGAGAAGGAGGAATGTTCATTATCCAGGGAAAATCAGCATCCAGCCACAGCCTTTTTTCATTATTCAGTGAAATGAAGGTCGTGCAGCTTGGTTCAGGTGTGGTTCTCACACCATTCCAAGCAAAGGGTGGCTCTGCCCAGGAATTCATTCTTTATAAAAAGTTGAATCAACCACCTGAGATACCCAAGGCATTGGGAGAGGTGGGAAGCAGAAACGCTGTGTTTACTCATATTCATGTATTTATAGCTGCTCCTCCTCACTCAGGGGTTGACAGATTCATCAAATAGTTCTTAAAAACTAATTGCTAGCGCTTGGAAAATTGGGAATTTCTTGGATACCTCTGTCTTTGGGTACTCATGGATTTTGTTTTCTGTGACCACCCCTAGCTGAGCCCTGAGAAGGTTTGGTGTAAATGGATTAAGGGATCTCTGTTGCTTCAGGGTTGAGTCCATAAATGGATCCAACACCTCTGGAAAGTGTCCCTTGCCCCCCCCGAGGGCCTTTCCTGCATTTCAAATGTAAATAAAAATCATTTTTAAATCAAAGAAATCTTCTCTGTAGTTAGTAGAATTTTCAAAAACATGGTTAATCCTAAAGAGCTTTTCTATTTGATGTTTAATAGAGCTGAGTTAATAATTCATAATTTAATGTATCTGATTAATTTTGCCTCTTTTTCTCCGAATGTCTTCAAAGCACATAACAATTATCTAAAATGTACTTATTCAAAATGACTTGGTGACCTCTCTTTCTAGATCACTTATTCCTGATTCAATTTTTCATAGCAGTGCACAATTTCTATTGGTTATCATTCATTATTTCCCTGCTAATTGAGTAATCACAAATCCAGTTAAAAAAATAAATAAGTAACAACCCTCTGGCAAGAAGAAATACTAAAAATGGGTTAAAAATTCCTTTTGTCCAAGGCCTTGCTGCCTTGGAAAAACCTTCCTCCAGCTGAGGAAGACCCAGTGTTCATTTAAGAAAAACAACAGATGAAATCCAGTTGTCCTGGGAATTTGTAGTGCTTTTTTTATCCAAGTGATGACTTAACTCTATAAATTGTATAAAGATAATTAACCCGTGCCAGCAGATGCAACACTTAATATCAAGAAGTAGATTTGCATAATATATTGCCAAGTGCCTGTGTTTATTTCAGTAAAGTTCAGGAATTAGACTGGAATCAGGGCTGAGCTGCCCAGCAGTGCCTGTGTCTCGTTATGGGCAGATTTTTCCCTTTTATTTCAGCGTGCTCTTTATTTTCAAAATATAAAAAAGCCCCTTAGTAGTCAAATAGAGGTCTTAATGTGCTGGATTCATTAAAATTAAGGATTTTATTTGGCTGTTCTCTTTCTTCCCCTCTCCCTGACAGTCTGTGATGGTCATTTGAGGTGGCCGTGCCAGCCCAGCAAAGCAGTTTGTTAATGAATTTTCCACAAATTAATTTTCTCCATTACCACAGCCTTGATAAACACAAGCAATTATTTTATGTGGACCAGGAATAAAAGACAGAATTACAATTTACTGGACTTGAGTTTGTGGAATTAAAAGTACTTTTCTTTTGGCCTTTTTTCATTAGGGGCTCTTCTAAATGATTGCAAATAAAGGAATGGGGGGAAAGTAGGAGTTGCTGGATACAGCAATTTTAGGAAATAAAGGAATGGGGAAAAGCAGGAAGTGCTGGATACAGCAATTTTAGGTTTAGGCTGTTGATTTACCCTAATTTTATTTCCACATATCACTGAATTTTGTTGTATTAGACCTATTGATACCTCTAGGTGGCTTTTTTTTCCTGGTTATTTGTAGTCACATTTTAATAATTTGTTCCTAAAAGAGGCTTTTTGTCTCCAAGTGAAGCAACTCAAAGGTATCAGCACCAAATCTGATGAATGGATACCCCATGGGTAAGGAAATTACATTGGTTTAATACCTCGGGCAAGTGAGATGCAATCTTAGCAAAAGAATCCTGAAGGAGATGGATTATCATTTAAGGAAAAAAGGGGATTAACACTTTCCTTGTAGCTCTGGGGGGGGAATTGTCTCCAGTGCCTTTATGGGGGTTCAAAACCCCATGTGAGGTGATTTTTAGTGTGTGTTTCAGGAATGTTTTTATTTATAGAAGTTAATGGAGCCAAGCTTTATTAATTCATGTAGCTTTAAAGGAAAATTTGGGTCGTAGAAACACAGAATGGTTTGGGTCGGAAGGGAGCTTAAAGATCAGGGACACCTTCCAGTGTCCCAGGCTGCTCCAAGCCCGCGTCCAACCTGGCCTTGGACACTTCCAGGGATCCAGGGGCAGCCACAGCTGCTCTGGGAATTCCACCCCAGCCCCTTCCCACCCTCACAGGGAAGGATTTCATCCCAATATCCCATCCAGCCCTGTCCTGGGAGTGATGAAACTTTGGGAAGAACAGCCCAGGCTGTATTTGCTTGCCTTGTTCAGGTGCTTTGGGTGTGGTGCCGTGTGTTTGGTGCGATAAATGCACAACATCCCTCACGCTGTGCTGGGGTTTGTGGCAGTGATGCCTTGGGAAGGCTGAGCTGGAGCAGAGACTGCACAGAGCTGGAGAATAAAGCAGGGATTTATTGAAAGGCCTTTAGGGCACACCTTGGGCAGGACAAGAGCCTGGGCAGGGCTACACCCAAAGTGGACCCAAAATGGGCACAAAATGGACAAATAGTTACGAGGTCTCACACTTTGATCAGTTTTGGTCCATTTGCACTTTGGGGTTTAATTGTCCAATTCCAGCTCCAGGCTGTGAGGTCCCGTCCTTCTTGTTCCTCCCTCCAGCCCACCCTTGGTTGTGCTTTTGGGCCTGAAAGTTGTCCTTGGTGTGCAGCAGGAAAGGATTTGTTTTGTGTCCCTGCTCTGTGCAGAGCTGAGTGACCCTGAGTGTGAGCTCAGAGCTGCACCCCTGGGCAGCACAGAGCCTGAAAAATGTGAAAGCTCAAACTTGAGGCATCAGCAGCACGTGGAGTGAGGCACCCTGTGGACCTTGGGCAGTGTCCTCATGGCCACCTCTGTCCAGGATTTTGGGATGTCTTTGCCCAGAGGAGAGAGCAGCGCCTTCTGCTGAGCCTCAGCACTGCCTCTGCTGAGCAAAGAATGCAGGTTTTGAGCACAGAATTTGGAATACTAACCCTAAAATCAAGACATGTGGATGTGGAAATAATCCCCTTCCTTCCTCTGTGTGATTTTGAGGACTGTAAGAAACCCCACAGGGGATCATAAAGCTATTTTTTACGTAAAACCCGACTGCAACAACTTCAGGTGTAATTGGATTGTCTGCTGAAGGACTTTTTGGTGTTGTTTTTATTTATTTTAGGCAGCCTTCTTTAGGAAATGCTGTTCACAAAAGGCAGTGTCACGTAATGTTAAGCAGAAAATGAATTTTCCGCCTTCACCTTGAGGGATTTTGGAAGTTCCAAATTATGAACGCTGTAATAACTTCCATTTAGAAGGTTTTTGACAGGAGGGAAATGAAAAATGAGGAGAGAATGTTTCCACAGAAAGTTATTCCAGCTCATTTTTATAAACAAAACACACCAAGGGTGTAAACCAGAAATAGCAAGGTTTTTTTGACTGCTTTTTCTGAATGCCTGGCTTGAAATACTCAGTCCTAAAGCTAATGAAGGACTTGTGGAGATGATCTGCTCAAAGAAATTCCAGCAGCCCACACAGCTCCCATCTGCTTGGAACAGAAGCACAGCCTGCATCAGATATTAATAACGGTGTTTAGCTGGGAGGGAGAAGTGAGGATATTTTGGGCCAGTTTAGGCTGAAACTATGGCTTCATTTGGCACTGAGTGTGAATTTGGCTATTTGGGAAAGCTAAAAATTCTGGCTGGTGAGAAGTAAAATTTGCTTTGCATAGGATTTTGTTGTTGTTGTTGCCTTTTATTTGGTTGGTTTTATTTTGTTTTGAGGTATTTTGTTGTTTCTTGGGGGGGG
>VYZR01101700.1:16346-56013 GCA_013400675.1 Oxylabes madagascariensis | reverse complement strand
CGCCGAGGCGGCTGCCCCGGGGGGCGGCGGCGGCGGCGGCCCCGGGGGCGCGGCGGAGGACGCGGAGCTGGAGGCGGCCCTGCTGCTGCAGCGGCCGGAGCGGGCGCGGCTGAGCGAGAACACGCGGCTGGCCACCCGCTACGCCGTGCGCATCTTCCGCGAGTACCTGAGCGAGAAGGCGCAGAGCCCCGACTTCGAGACCATGGACAAGGGGGCGCTCTGCCGGGTCCTGCGCTCCTTCTACGCCGAGGCGCGCTCCAAGAGCGGGCAGCTCTACTCCAAGTCCTCCCTCATCAGCATCCGCAGCTCCCTCAACCGCTACCTCAACGAGCCGCCCTACTGCCGCACCCTCGACCTCACCAAGGACCCCGAGCTCCGCGCCGCCAACCTCACCCTGGCCGCCGTCATCCGCAAGCTGGAAGAGCAGGGCGCCGGGCCGGTGGTGCAGAAGCAGGCCATCACCCGCGCCGACCTCCGCAAGCTCTACACGTGCAGCGTGTTCAGCACCCAGAGCCCCTTTGGGCTCCTCAACAAGGTCTGGTTCGAGACCTGCATGTACTTCTGCACCCGGGGCCGGGAGAACCAGCGGGAGCTGGAGGAGGACTCATTTGGGCTGGCCGTGGATGAGGACGGACGCAAGTTCGTCTACTTCAAGGCGCTGGGGCCCTACCACAAGTCGCGCTCGTCCTCCTGGAGCAAGAAGCGGGCGGAGAGCAGCGACGAGGAGAACCTGCCCCGCATGTATGAGACTGGCACAGAGTTCTGCCCCTACGCCAGCTTTGTCAAGTACCTCTCCAAGCGCAACCCCCTCTGCAAGGCCTTCTTCCAGCGTCCTCGGGACCACTGCAGCGAGGGTGACATCACCTGGTACGAGAACAAGGCCATCGGGAAGAACCTCCTGGGCACCCGCATGCAGATGCTCTCCAAGGCGGCCAAGCTCTCCAAGACCTACACCAACCACTGCATTGGTGCCGTCTCCATTGCCACCCTCAACAGTATCGCTGGCATTGGCACCAAGCTGGGAGGACTGCAGCCGCCCCATCACCACCATCCCCCTCCCCACCACCACCACCTCCTCCACCACCCCGCTGGCGGGGGCTGCTACACCCCCGCCGCCCTCAATGGTGGACCTCGGCCGCGGCCGCCCGCTGCCAACCCCTATGTGCTGCCCAAAGATGGTGACGCTGCGCCGGTGAAAGCAGAAGCGGCCGCGGTGGCCCCGGCCAAGCGGGCGCTCTACGAGGCAGTGTTCCCGGCAGGGGCTGCGGCCGGTGGCGACGCATGTGGGCCCTCTGCCTCCCCCAAAAGACTCTGCCGTCGCCCCGCTGAGCCCCTGGATGCCGCTGCGCCCGCTGTGGTGGTGGTCTCAGTGAAACATGACCCCTTGCCTCACCTCCTCCCCGAAGCAAATGGGCACAGAAGCACCACCTCACCCACAGTAGTTTCACCTGCTATTGTTTCCCCCACACAGGTAACCGGAAAAAGAAAAAGGAAAAAAAAAACGTGGCAACCCCGCACCCTGCCCCACATAGTCTGCACTGCCCCCCTCCTTTCTTCCCCCAAGGCTGGGCACTGTGGCATACTGCCAGCATTGGGGTGGCTCTTGGGGTCACGCTCACTCTTCAGGCACCCAAAGAGCCCGGATGCGCGTTATCCAACTTACTTGCCCCCCAGTCTCTTCATGCCCCGCCACTGGTCCAGTGGCCACTCACTGTGTGCCTGGGTGCAGCTATGCTCCCCCTCAGTGGCAGCAATGACAGCTCAGCCCCATGGGCGCCTCTTTTCCTCCTTTTTATTTCTTTTCTCCCTCTTTTATTTCTCTTTTTGCAGTAGATGTGACTTACGAAAGTTGGGCCAGAATAGTAGATAGGGGCATCAGGTATCATTAGTGTGTGCAGTGTTCTTGATGTGCTAATGAACTATTTGAATAACCTCAAATGCAGGAAACAGCCGGGAGAATACTCAATTACACACTAGTAATGAGGGTGTAATTTTAAACTTCAGAAGTTAACAAGAGGGTTAATATGGCAATTGCATTCATCTTGTATTTGTTTATTTAAAATAGCTCTGTTTCCTGGCAGTGATCTTTTTTTTTTTTTTTAAAGGCAAATTGGCTTTAGTTGCATTAGTTACCATAGTGGCGAAATATACAGTAAGAGCACAATTAAACGGGTTTAGGCGCAGCTTAGCTGTGGAATGAGCCCAAATTCATTAGATGTGTTTCGTTAAGGTAAAACGGTGCTGTCAAAAACGCTGTGCCTTAATGCGTGCCTTGCGGAGCCCCCTGTGCTGTGTGCCAGCACGTGCTCTGCCTGCTCCCCATCCCCTCCAAAAGTACTTTCCTCTCGGGTGTTTGAGCGCCGGAGCTAAATTACTTCAATTAAAGACTCACTGCTCCTCTGCAATTGGCTTGAAGTTTGGAACTCATTCTAACTAAATCTGTAAAGCGTATACAGTTACGTTGTGCCCCATAAAATACTGCGTTTCAGGCAAGAACTTTACTGCTGGCTGCCCTACATGATTACAAAACCCCTCTGACATTCTTGTGTCAAGTAATAACAGGGATCGCAGCCGTCAGCCAGGGAGCGCGGCGCTGGGCAAGCACAGGTATATGACATGCCTGAGCTGTTTCCCGAGTGGAAATACCAGTTCTGGACAGACTGACCCTTTCAAGGAGTTTGCCAACTAATCAACCAGCCTGAAGGCTAATTGGGGTGGGGAGGGGGGAGGGCAGGGCTCCCAGTGAATGCCTGCATAAGCATCTATGTTCTTTAAGATACCTGTGACCTCTCCTTTCTTTCAGGGAGGCTTTTTTTGGACCACTTCAGTGGAGTACTCTAGGCTTGGTCTCCTGCTGTGTGTGTCTGGTGTCTCTGAATGGCTTAGAGGCTTGATTATGTGCAGATAATGTTTTTGTTCTTGCTCATTATTTCAGGTAGAAGCTAATGCTCCTCGCTGTATTTAACCCTAGATTCCTCTTCCCCTTGCTTTTAAAATGATCTTGAAAGTAATTTTGAAACTTCGGGCGCGTAGTTTAGCTGTTGAGGAGGAGCACCGCGTGCGTGCATCTGGGAAGGGGAAGAGGGAACTGGGCAGAGCAGTCAGTGGTCACGGAGTGTGTGCGTGTCTTTAACCTGTTAAATGAGGTGTGTTGGTACTTTCAGTTGTCAGACTAGAGAACTCGATCTCTACCCTGGCCCACAAATCCCTTCACACTTGCATAAAGCTTAGGCGAGGAGAAATCCAGCTGCTGTAGTCTTTCTTGCAAAGCTGGGCTTCCTACGGGAAGTGTTCGGAGCTGTAATTCTCATTAACGGCAGGCTGTGGGGAAAAAGGGAGAAATAGCTAAAATAGAGTACACAGGCATCTGCTGTTTTCCTAAGTGTATCAAGAAAGAAAATGAGCAATCAGCAAGGGTACTAGAACTAGACAGTGTGGGTTTTTTTCAGTAATTATATGGAAATGTTCACCTCCATTCACGATTTCATGAGTTAAACAAGGTGCCCAGTTACTTTTGTAGCTGAATCTTACCTTTGCTACAAACCTCAATAATTTAAAACTTTAAGAGAAAAAAAAAAAGTGTCTCTTTTTTTTTTTTTTCCTTTTTCACCACCAATTTTTCTTGTGTCAGTTTTAACTTATACACTTCTGAGATGTGACAAAATGAAAAAATATTGGCTGTGGAATGGATTTCCCTGGGAGAATGTTAATGCTAAACTTTTTCTCTCTAGCTACCTTTTATGATACTTACACTAATCGAGGTCCAGGGCATTTCCTGGGGAAATTAATGACTGGCTGAGGTTAATGGCCCAAGGCATTGCCTCAAGCCGTTGGCTCTCCCAGCTGGTCATTAATCCCCAGGAAATGCCCTGGCCCTCAATCGTTATTGCTTAATTATAAACAAAGAGTTTCTAGGCCTTTTTATTGAATATATCTCATCAAGTACCATGACACTAAATTCCACTGTTGACAAATATTACTGATTCCTTGAAAACATGAAGGTCATAAGTTTGTGGTTTATTGGTTGTCTTTGTAATTAGTCTTCCAGGGGACAGATTCTGCTGAACTCAAGGATTTGTGCAATACGCTGGTGAAAAAGAGGTGGCGTATTGTGTGGGTTTCTTAGCATCTTTACACTGTATGTTTTGGGGTTTTTTTAATAGCATTAAGCAAAGTGTGGAAAATGAAAGTATTAAATGGGGTGTCTTCAATTTGCATTGACTATCTGAGCAAGAATGTTAATTGTACGCTTTTGTGATGTAGCTCCTATTTTTTGTTTAGCTCCAAATTGTCTTTTCAACACTGAGCTTGTAGGAGCCTCTTCCAAAGCTCAGGAAAGGTACATTAAATGTTCGTCTTGATCCAACTATTGCTTTGGGTTTTAGCCTTAAGAGCAGCATTTATAGTGTATTTTAAGCATATAGCACTGCCATCATGGCACAACTTTCTTTTCAGTCCTTATTTGCTCTGAAGTGTAGCAATTTTCCTGCCACTGACAGCAGTACTTCAGTTCAAGTTGATGACAGAGATGTAATTTGGCTGTTGTTCATCTTCCATGTTGCTGAAAGATGAACAATAGCTAAAGCTTAAACTTTTGATTCTACAATGTGGTGGTAGCTTTTGGGTTTTATAGATCTGGTACATGCTGAACTTACTACAGTACTCAAACCCAAAAATAGGTGTAGGAAAATAGTTTGGCCTCTGCCATGGGGGAGGAGAGTTGCCTGTCACTTGCAAATGCTTTGGTTATATTTGTTCTGTAACTCGGTTGGGTTTCTCTGGGCTGTTTGTGAAGAATTTATTAGCTATTAAGATATCTACCAGAAGCTTGGTCATTAAAACCCGAGCCATGTGCATTTGTTGTAGCTGTTTTGGGGAATCCTGAAATGCCTTTTTTTTTTTTTTTCTTCTGCTTTAAATTCAGAGTTGCCCGTTTTTGCTTTTGATCTGGCATATGTCTTTTCATTGCCTTACATTCTCTTTGAAGGGCTTACTTTGGCCCAAACTAGACGTCTCGTTCTGGCTGCAGGTTTTGCAAAAGAAGGCAGAACAATAGCACGTGAGGAATATGTAGGCAGTAGGCACAACCGGGAGCAAATCAAACGTAGCTAACAAGTCTAGCTCTTTTTAGTCTTGGATTTTGGAGGAGGTGGATAAGAATCTGTCTTCTTGATCTTTGATCTGGGAACATCCTGCACGTTCCTTAAATAGCCGCAAAAAAGACTTGTGTTTTGTGCAAGTATCTAGTACTCTGACCAGAATCGTTGTTAGGTGCTTTCCCGGTATGCAGGGCAGGAGAACTCATCAGGTAGCTTCAGGGAGGGATGCTTAGGATAGTGGTTTAAAGATGCCAGGCTTTATTTCTACCGGGGTAATAGATGGAGCAATATCCCTATCTTAAGGGCTTGAAGTGCAGTGGCTATTAAGACTGATGACTGCTAAATACCTTGTTAGTTCTTGTGACAGTACTACTGTTGATCAGGTTTGAGAGGTTAATGCTGGCTGCCCTACTTCGTAGTTAGTGCTGTTCTCTTTGATTACTGGATTATCCCAGGTTGCAAGAAAATCCACAATTTGCTAGGTTTTTGGGGTTTTTTTAAGAGAAGCACTGAGGTTAAAACCCTAGAAGGTAAGGGTTAAAGAAACTTTAATCTATGGTTTAAGAAACTGTATCTATCTTAGAGGCTACTGTTTATTACTTTGTTACATTTGGGGTTTTTAATGAGGAAGATTTTTCATTTTCTGCTAAGTTACAGATGTGAAAAGTAGAACTGTAGAAGGGACTATTATACCTGATAGTCATCAAAATTGCTCTGGAATCCTTGGAGGGCAGGGGGATAAGGTTAGTAGTGGTGTCAAAGCTTGAGTCCACTTCAAAGCTTTCTTATCAATCTCCACGGTGAAATGCAGGAAAATCCTGGCTATTGCTCTTTTGGGTGGAAGTCAGTGTTGTTTGTAACCGAGTGCTTCTAAAGATTGTTAACGAGAGATAGGATTTTTCTTTTTAAGAAAGTAGGATATCCCAGGCTGCATTCCTTATAATGAACATGAAGCTTGGTAGGCACTTGTGTTTCCCAAGATGAGTACAAGACAAGCGGAATAGAGATTAGGCTTAGTGATCCCATGTACAGCTTTGGGGGCTGTACATGCACTGAAAGCAATGAAGGGAACTGTTTTTTCTTTCCTAGACTGAGGTAGGTCCATGTTCAATTGGCTCTTAGGGAGGGAGTTGACTTAAGGTGACTTGGGAGAGTATTTCAGAGCAGATCCAAGAGTGGTGTTTTGATACATGCATTTAGAATGGTGACTGTGGAACTAAAGGTCTGGTACTGTCTTTGTAGGTCCTCTTGGTTGCATTGGCATGATATGTTGGAGATACTTAATTGTGTAACTATTTCAGCTGGTGATTTGTACTATCACCTAATTTTTCAAAATATTTTTCTTTTTTAGAAGTTAGATTCATTTTATTTAGTTGCATCACACGAGCTACTCGGAAAACTTGTTTTGTCCAGCCTTCAGCAATGGCAAAGAACGCAGGAGGTGACCAGTTCCTTGTAGCTCAAATGAATATGACCTTTGTAATACAATCAGGAGAAAAAAACAACATCACTGAAGTGCTGCTGTATTTTGACAGTCTTTTACATCCTATAGAATCTGAAATTACTGTGTTGGTACTCTGTGCACATCAAAGATAAAATGCACAAGCTTAAAGGCAGCAGAGAGCTGATTTATTTTTTTTTTTAATAAAAAGTATTCTGTGATTATCCTGTAAAAGATTTCCCATTGCCCACTGCTCTGTTTCTAGAGAGCAAGAGATCAGAAACTGTGCAGTCTAATTGGTGAGTCTGTATGACAGGGAGCTGCCTTATTTCATGTATGGTGTAGAAATAAATGAGTGCTTAAACCCTTTGAAACACACCACTACTGCAAAAGCCATAGGCTGTAATTAAATTGAATGTGCGGTTGTATTGTCTTGTGCCCTTGGCTATGAACTTGATAACAGGCCATGGTACCCCCACTATTGTGTTCGAAGCTGGAACCTAATTAGAGATGTTGTAGATTTTCAGTCACATTCGAAGCCCTTCTGTTCATCTTTTTCCCTGTGTCCTTTCTTATTATTTTGCTTTTCTGTTTCTGAAGCAACAAATGCACCCTCCTTTTCAGAAGGAAATTGTTAAGGGCATGTAGCCAAATATGTATGTGCAAGATAATTTTTTTATCATATTTTGGATTCAAGGGACAAGTGTTGGTAACTGCATTTTATCTGATGTGGAAGAGATTTATTAGTGTTGAGACAGTGAAAATATATAATCATGTTTCTAGGGAATGCTTTCAGACTCTTCCAGGCATTAGAATGGGGAATAAGGAAGGGATTGGAACTTCATGTAATACCTTGATCTAAAAGTAACATTGGAAGATGTACAATTGAATTCTGTTCTGGTTGTTTTTTGGGGGATTATCAACAAGGAAAAATGGCTTTTCTGGGCTTTTAGAAATTTGCATGCTTTGCACTCAGCCAGTTTTAGTTGATCTGAAAACCTTCAGACTTGCTAAGGACTTAATCCCTGATGAGAACAAGTACCTTTGATGTGTTCTTAAGGCAACTTTTAGTTTTGAAAATAATCAAAATTGTAGTGCACAAATGTATTATAAACATTCCCAGTAAATTCTTGGTTAATTGATAAGCTTACCTATTGTATGCACCTGTACACTTCTGTAGGTAGGACAGATCATTTTAATGAAATGGAAGTTGAGTGACATTTTTAAAGCCCCATTCATTTTACTGATGTATGGAATTTTTTTTTTCTCTGTATGTTTAGGACACATCTGCTTCATATAGCACGGTTCTGAGCTAGCACCTCCTTGGGACTTCTGATTTGCTTCAAATCCTAGCCTGAGTGTTCTGATGTGGTTTGCAGTGTTCTTGGTACTCAAAATAGGTCATGTAGTCTGGATATAATGCACTATTGTGTGACTTCTGGAAAGAGGTATTCAATTCTCTTCAAACAGTGTCACTAGCTGTAGGAAACCAATCCTTCCCCAAGGTGGGCGTAGGAGATGAGGACTGAGTGCTTTTTTGGTAGAGCAGATAGCTCGTGGTGGGAGGGAGGTTGTTTGGTAGGTGCTGTTCAGATAACACAGGCTGGAGCACTTGTCTAAAGGGAAGCGAGCAAAAAACTCTTTACAGGAGGCAAGGTGTGAAGCTGAATTTTGGCTTTCTTTTCCAAAGGAGTTTTGGCTTTCCTTTTCCTGTTTCCTTATCGGAGAAGTCTTGTGGAGGTGCTGGGGTGATTTCTGAGCTGAACTTATCTCTACCACAGTGGTTCACTTCCCACTCTCCTCTGGAAAGTGCTCAGAGACCAGATGTGACGATGCTGTTGTTTGTTTTAGTTTGATCTTTGATATCAGGAGTGAGAGGAAGAGGAGCCTGTGTAATTGAGACTCTTGCTCTTGGTAGCTCTAATGAAGGAGCCACAGCTCTCAGGCTCTCCTGCAAATTGGCACCTGCATACTTTGTTACTACTTCAGTGTCAGCCTGTCAGAAATATAATGCATAAATGAATGACTTCCCTAAAACACCTTTTTAAGCCTTTTGTGTGTTTGTGTGTGTGTGTGTTTGTCCACTTACATTTATTCAAAATGAAAGATTGCTGGAAAAATTTCAGGAGTG
Source organism: Oxylabes madagascariensis (assembly GCA_013400675.1). NCBI lineage: Eukaryota > Metazoa > Chordata > Aves > Passeriformes > Timaliidae > Oxylabes > Oxylabes madagascariensis. The sequence goes on along the minus strand of VYZR01101700.1, from coordinate 47,342 downwards.
ATTTCTCAACACCCTTCAGCTGAATCCTCAGCTTTTACTCACCACAGCGATATTTTTAGCTGCTTCTTTTGCTGCTGTTGATCTTTCTCTGTGTGGTTCTAGTAGGCTTCAAAAGTGGCAGAGGGAGGTTGGTCTGCAGTAAGAGCAGCATACTGTGTCTGATGCCTTGGCTTTGAGTCATTCCAGTCCAGTGTAGTTGTACTGAGCTCTTACTCTGATGCAGGGTGACCAGATGGGGAGCTTGTCCTCACCCTGCTGGTGAGAGCTCTTGTTCCATGGGTGAGGCGTCTGCAGTGTGCACGAGGGACAGCATTGAAACTCTTGGGCTCAGTAGCACCAGTGGTTAATTACTGAGCATCCTCTGGCTGAAAGCTCCCCTGGAGAAGTAGCAGCAGAAGCATGTGGTGTGTCTGGCCAGTGTGTGGGGTGGGAACATGGGTGTGTGGGTTTAGCATGAAAGAGAAGGGGAAATCCACTTGCATTGCCCTCCTCACTTCATTTCTGCTTGGGGTGGCTTGAGGCTCTTTTTGACCTTTTGCCTGAAATGTGGGGAAGAGGAGAGGCAAGGAAGGTGAAGTGGACTCAAATAGCTTCCTTCCTTCCTTCTTAACAAGGGCTGGCTGTTTCACCTGTGACATGCCTGATAAATTCCTTCCCTTGTATTGAAATAACCCCATTCATCTGAAGTGCTGTAATTAACCCATCTAGTTTTGATGCCAAATTCGGAGGACCTAACTGAGAGTTGGGTTGACAAGTTGGAAAGTGTAAAAGGGAGCACAGATGTCCTAACAGAAATCTATGGCTGTAGTACAAACTGTGTTTGAAATTCAGATAAAGAGGGAGCCTGCTTCAACTGATTGCCTTTTTGAGGGTTTCCCTGTGTTTGTAATGATTTTATAACTAGCAGCACTGGCTAGTCACAAAAGAAGCTTGCGTGCTGTTTCCCCTTATCTCAGATATGACAGTGATACTGGCTGTTTGTGGCTTTTTGTAGGCTTTTATCAAGTTGATCAGTACTAGTTCCATCTTGGGTTTAGAAAATGTTGTGTCTTTCTTGTCATGATACAGTAGTTTCTGGAAACTCTTCCTAGACTGTTGCAATACCAGGTTCACATTTTGCTCAAGTTTTTAAAATGCTTTTTAAGGAATGGGGGAAATAAGATGCTCTAAGCTTGAGCAGTTTGGCTAATCAGCAGTTTAGAAAGAACTGTTGAGCTTTTCGGTTTATTTTCTCTTGTCTCTTAATTTAGTAATGTGGAAGTATGTATCTTGCTGATTATCTCTTTGAAAATACAGTTTCTTGGAAAAAAAAAATCCACTTTCTCTGAAAACACACGCTGATCAGTGACTGACAGACTTGGGAGTGGAAAAGCAATCGTTCTTTGAGGAAGAACAGATAAGGCAAAGCTATGTGGTCCATGAAGCCATGTGAGGAAAACTTAAGTTTGCTAGGACTGACTGATTCTGGTAAGAATATGGGTTTTTTGTCCAGCACAAACACTTAAAAAAGTTATATTCCTTAGCAGGGATGGCAATGCAAAACTCCTCAACCTTTGAATCTGCTTTTTTTCCCCCCTGAGTACCATTTGAAAATAAAATAGGCAGAAATGTGGTTTCAGTGTCAGCCTCAAACTGCTGCAAAATCGGCTTTCTGAAGCTGCTGCCAATCCAAAGCAGTATGTGTAACACAGTTACAGTTTGATTTTTGAAAAGCAGAAACAACTTCAATGTCCTTTCAGAACTTTGTAGTTTTGCCTTCCTTTTGGGGTATTTGACACACTTCCAAAGCAACCTTACTACTGGTTTTATCTCTTAGAAGTCTTTGTAAGTTACCTTTTTTGGGAGACTATCAGTGTGTTACTTTTGAGATGTACTTGAATACAATTTTTTTGTTGTTTCCACTGAAAGTAGTCTAGATACAAGGTACTCTGTTCAGGTTTAGGCATTGGAAAGTATCAAAAGTAAAGAATTAAAAAAAAAAAGCTAAGGAAAATGAGGTTTATTCTAACCAGGAAGTACAAGTGTGTCAAAACGGGCATGGCATATAGAATGTACAGTGACTCAATACTAAATATAATATTAGTTAAGTGGCTAATGTGTTGTAATGATGTATGGAAGTAGCACTATGCTACTGTGTAACTGGCAAAATTGTCCCCATGGTGCAGAGGAGGATAATTCAACACTTCAGAGTTTACTGTGGTAATTCATTAAGAAAAGATCTCTCCTTCTTGTGCTAAAGTAGAATTTTAACTACTCCATTTTTCTTAGTATAGTATATTCGCTTCCAAACTGCCAGCGGATACAATTGGGATCATGAACGTAATAGTAGGCTAGATTTGCAGTACAGGATAATGATATGGTAGTAACTGTGATTGTCATGTAAAACATTCAGTTGCATGTGTATGTTATTTTAATTGTTGAGAGATACAAAGGCATCAGGTCAAATCTGTATCTTTCCAGGAAAAAATATAATAGATGAGATTTTTTTTTTTTTTTAAATACAGATTTCACAAGCCCATGTCCAATTCTTTGCTAAAACAGCAAAACACACTCCTCCTCCTTCTCCTCCTCCTCCTGCTTGGTAACTCAGCTGACAATTCTAACTTATTAAGGCATTTTTATTTCTGTAAAGTGCTGGACTGATTTGTCTGGACACTTCTTTTGCCACAGGGTTATGATCTTACCAGTGTTAGTTGCGGTGAAATGCTCTGCTGTCGTGGTGTTCTGGCATTGCTCTGTGCAGATTACCAGCAGCAGGGCTGCCAGAGCTACCCAGCTCCCCTAACCCTCACATCAGCTGCTCCTTGCCTGGCACAGGGGGCTGGCAGTGCCCTTCCTGGCCCCATCCCTCCTGCAGGGGGCTGATTCAGGCTCCAGGCACAGGAGCACTGCCACTGGAGCAGTGGCCCTGCAGCCCTGCCTGTGGCTCAGGCTTCTGCGGGTCTTCTGAGGCTCTCCTCCCAAAAAGGAAACTAATGCTATAAGGAAAAATTAAAATGTCTTCCCTCCTACCCCAATCTTTATAAAATCAAAAAGCTCCAAAAAAGCCCCGCCTTGAAAAGCTTTATTTGTCTTTAACATTAATGATAGTGGTCTGAAATAGCTGTTACTTACTTTATCCAAAGGGACTAGATCTTTAGGAGGGGAAGGGAGCAGATGTGAGCTTTCCAACCTATCTAGAAGGGGTTAAATAACTGAGCTAGCAGGATTTTGAAGGCAGAGGATGAATACTCTAAGAGAAGAAAGAGATCAAAGTAATAAGTTGAAATGGAAAATAAGAAGGAGAGGAAAAGCAGGGTGAGAATACCTTACCAACTGTCTTGTTGCAGCATATCAGTTCAGGAGCTAGATTAACTTCTGTATACCAGTGTGCTTCTGCTGAATTAGTTTAATGGATTCAAGAAGCAAAAAATAATGTCTCTGTTTGGAGAAGGGCTAACATTGGAGGAAGAAATTAGGGGGGGGGAAATCCTTCTTTCCTAATGCTAAATAACAAGCAAAGTAGGTGTACTGAAACAAAATCTGATCAAGGAAAAGATAAACCCAGAGGGATGGCAAAGAAGGACTGTGCATTTTTTTTTTCTTTAAAGTAGAAAAACTAGAGGAAAATATAAAAGAACAGTTGAGGGGCAGGGAGGGAAGTCTGGGTTTTCTTTGACTTTAGAATGAGTACAAAAAAAAGTGAGTGGGACTTAAATTAAGTGCATCGTATAATTTCCTCTTAGGGGAACTAAAATCTAAAGGGTTTTTTCCTTAACCTTCAAAAATGTGAAATTTAAAACAGTGGTTTCCTGTGGAGTTTTGTGTTGGAGTAAGTGTTGGTTCTTGGGTATGTATTCTGAAAGAAATCTGCTGTCAGCAGGGTGGTAAAATGGCCTGTAAGCATTGTGTTTGGTTTTATGCCTAATGGACAATAAAATAGTTTCCTCAAGCTACTTGAAATACTCCTTGTAAACTAAAGTGTCCGGATCAATTTCTCATTCACATCTTATTAAAGCTCACTGAGGAGGTTGGGAAAATATGTTTTTGATCAGAGTGCTGTAGAAGCTAGTCATATACTCTCTTAATCCTTAAGCTACTTCATAAAATTCCTGAGAAGAGCCCTGGTGGGTTCCTGCTTTCAAAGACAGCTTCATCCCACCTGGATGCCAAACAGAGAGAGCAGCTCCACTGTATGGTGGGAGGGCACATGGGAAGTGTACAGGGTCGAGGGGAGACAGTTGGAGTGTCTTGTTCTTCCCATGTTTATCTGACTCACAGTTTCCTAGTGGAATACTAGGATTGTTGAATTGTTTGCATGAATAGCTGTTTGCATCCAAAATGACTTGTGCATGCTAGTCTATTCTGTGTATATTAATGCTTGAATTTCTCTTGTGTAGTTAGTTCATGTTACATGACAACCTTAAATGCCTCGGTGGTGTGCTTGATCAAAACACGTGTTTTGGGTTTTTTTCCCCTAAGGAAACACATGGTGTCACAGCTCTGAGAAGTCAGGAATTTCTTGTTGGTAGGTAGATGGCTGGGTGCTAGCTTTCAGCAACCCATTCTTGAGAAGAAGTTAAGCTGCTATCATACTGTACTCCACTTTTTTCATAAATATATTTTAAACTTTTATGGTCTATCAAGTTTCTGCCTATGCATCTGTATGACTATGAGGCTCAAATCAATATTTACAGGGTCTGCTTTCATGTTTTATATATGCAGCTATAGCAAAATACATGGCTATGCATTTTATAAGAAACTTATTCAAGGGGAAGTGTTCATCTGATTAGCAATGTCTGCTTTTAAACAATGATAGGAGGATGCTTTGAACACGGTTGTATAAGGAATGTGCTTTGGAGAAACCCTCAAATATGCTGGTCTTTGTTGTGACTTGAAAACTGTGTTTAACTGTGGAGAAAAGTGGCCACCACATCGAGCCTCCCTGGAGCAGCAAGTGTGCTGTCTGCCTGCCAGTGGGACAGTGCCACAAAAGTAAGTTGTGTTTCAAGACATAAGAGATGACAATGTTGGAGAGATGCTGTACCAGCTAATGGAAGGCTGTAAGCAGGATACAAGGGTGCATGGCAGAGATGTTAGTATGGCTGCACTAGTGAAAGAGTCAAAAAGAAGGGGGTGGGGAAAAAGTCCCCATCTGTAAAAATGAAAAGCAGGTTAGCTGTTCCTAAAGTGCATTTTCTGGTGACTTGTGAGAAAATTTGCAGTCTCAGTGTGGGTCTTAGTGGGCAAATGTTCTTGCAGTGGAGGCTACTGAATTCAGCTGGTTGTCCCTGCTGTTGGCAGCCTGGGTGGTGAAGAGCTGCTCTTGCCCCAGAGGTGAGCTCCTGACCGGCTGGACAGGGTGACGGCCACAGGAGAAAGCTCACTCTGCCTGTGGCACACTTGCTGCCTGGATGGTCTGGTAGGCTGTTGATGTGATATTACCTCAAAGCAGCAGACTCCTGTACCAATTTAAGTGAAAAAACAAGACTAATGGCCAACTTTCTACACCCTGTGTCTTTCACCAACTATGAAAAATAGCAGTTTGCTTCTCCATCCTCCTGACTTCACCATCTTTTTCATATAACTCACTGACTTTTACTTATGGCTTCTTGTCTCTAATAATTTCTTAATGAAGCAGACAATTATATTTTATTTTATCCTGTGTGAGCTGCTTCTCAATTTATTCTTGTTTCCCTCCACTCTGTTTCCACTCCAGGCAAAAATTATTTCCAGTGAAGAAGGGCTGGATGTGTGTCATTCCAGTGCTATTGTAAATGACCCTACAGATTTGCTTGCATACTCCATTTTCTCACCTAGAATGCATGCAAGGAAGGTCATATGGGGCCTGTCCCCATACCCCATCCCGTATCAGTGGCCAAGAGCGGATGTCTGTAGGAGAGAACAGAAATGGACAGATAGGTGATGCTTTTCATGTGGTTGTTATAAAGATATTTGCTACTTCTCCCTCTGAGGTACGACATGTCAGGAGCACATTAATCATTAAAAAGCAAATATTAACAGAGTCACATTGGGCCTGTGGGATATATGGACCCCTTTACATTTTCCTCTCAAACTGTTTGGATGGGAACCTTGATTACAGACAAGGTAAACTTGTTTGTACTTCGTTCATTAATAACAAACTATAAACTACCCTGCCTCCCCTTCCCACAGGCAAGGCACTTGAGGAGATGCCAGGCAATTAAAGTACTTAAGACAGTAATTACAGTCAAATATACAACAAAAATAAAATCATTGCACATGATTTTTTTTATGCTTCGTTTTGTTCTATGCTTTTATTAAACCGCAATTCTTGTCTCATGATTGAGCAGGAATCTCTCAGCTGGTAATACCAAAGCGTTTGACAAGCTTTCTTTGGTTCATCTGGATATTTAGTAAACTCTTTGATGCTCTTTGAGCTGTGATGAATTCCTGCTGAATTTATCACAGCTCAGATTTCTGCTTTTTAGATGTATCTTGCTATATATAAAGCTGGGGTACCTCTGAGCCTTAGCACCAGTTGGTAGGGAGGTGATACCAATGCTATCTTGAAACTCTTCCTTTCTTACTTTCTTGCAGGTTTTCTTACTGTACAAGGAGTAGCATCTGTAGTTACCATGATGCTTAGGAGGGGAAGACTGAATTAGGCTGAGGTATTCAGTTGGCTTCAGATATTTGAATTGAACCTGATGCGTTTTAAACTCCAGAAATTAGTATCCACAAGTTTGATTTTTGAACCTATTTACTGAGTTAGCATCCTGCAGTAAAAAGTTGTGTGTATGTCAGCTCAGTATTTTTAGGTGAAATTCTAAGGGACTTCAATATTCCAGATAAAGTACACTTTAAAAAGACAGAAACTTAGCTGTAATGAGATCCAGCTGGTGTACATAAACCTTTCACATTGTGTTACATAGTTAAGCTGGTAAGTAATGTATGGGGAAAAATTCTGGTGGCTTGTTCTTTTGTAGTGGAGTTTTACGAGGCTGTATAAATGCTGTAAGTATTTAATGGGGGAAATGCAGGATTAAAAGCAAACAGCTGATGGCGTATGGTACAGAAATGTCATAGAGCAAATGTGTAGTAGTATCCTTTCAGTAAATATTAAATGACTGCAACTTGACAGTGTCCACCTACGTTAAAACAGCTCTCATAAGAACAATTTCCAATTGATTGGTTTGATTGATATGACTATTTCAGAAGTAGGTCATTTTATGCTGGATGGCATCAGAGTGTAGATGCTCTCTGACTAATGTTTTGACTCGTCTTTTTATTCAGTAAAATCTACATTGCTGTGGTATTCAAAAGCAGAGGACGGGCTTATGGGCTCACCATAACTTAACAACCTGTTCTCCTTTTAACAAACTGTAATTACAAAAACATAAACTACGTCTTCATTTACTTCAACGGTAAGAGCATGGGAGAAGAATGTGGGAAGGCATTCTTTGTGCCGCCATCAATTTACTTGCCTACCCTGCAGTTGTTTCATAAACATCCTAGAAAGCTCGTGAAAATACCGAATGTGGAATGTGCCAAAAGTGGTTAAAATGCAAAACTTTGTCCTCTGACAGACAAGCCCTGGCGAATCTTAGCTTGATGTTACTGCCCTCGGCTGCCCTCCTCCTTTGTGGAAGGCTTTTGCTCCCTTGTGGAGTCAGCAAAAGGAGCTGTGTGCCTGCACTTCAGCAGCTACAACAAATCTTGGTCAAGGGATTAGTATTTTTTGGGTGCTGTCATTGTCACCGGTAAATTGAGTTGCCACGTTTAGCCTGTGAACTGGAACAGAAAAGGCAGGGGCAGGTAGTCTGTTTTGCCAGCTCTGCTGTGGGGTTGGTAGCTCTGGGAGGGGAGTGGTTAAAAAAGAGTTGTCCGAAATTGCATAGTTATTTGCTGCCATGATGATATCAGAGCCCTCAGCTATCCTCATTTAAAGGGAATGGTCAGGGAGTATTATAACATATTGAAAGCTTAGGTAGCTGCTCTTATGAAGAGTATAATTTACAATAATTGCCACTTCTAATAATGATCTGATCTATTTGAGATGGCTCAATGCCTGCTAAACAGTTAAAATGACAACCTAATTTTAAGATGCTGTTGCCGCTGTAGGTATATTGACCTCGAGCTGTTCAGAGGGATATTGTGGGGTGATTTTTCCATAGCAAAGGTATATAATGCTTAGGCACCCTTCTACAAAAGGGAAGCTGAATTTTGAGCTAGAAATAAATCTTCATGTTCTCAAGATTTATTCAATGAAAGGTGAAAGGAACATTCAGAACATGACTCAATATAAAAATCTTCTGGTTATGTGGGTTTGTAAGTTCTCGTAAATCAGTCAGCGAGTTCCCAGTCATGACAACCACGTCCCATAGTCTGACATTGCAGCCACCGCAAAACTCAAGAGAGGGGTGTAATCAACCCCTAATAAGAGTGGTGAGCCAAACGAGCAGCATTAAAAAACCAAGGTGCTGTCTTTCAGATTTCTGACTTAATTTTTTGCAGGCTGTCAGTACGCCAACAGACTCTTTAAATTTTCCTCCCTTTCCTGTGTGGGTCTCCGCCTTGCCTCTTTCTGCTTGGTAAAGAAACAAGCAAAAATAGCGTATGGGACTTCATGCAGGGAAAGTGGGCTGAAGACCTTTAATAGCTTATACATAAGGATTTGACATGGCTCAATGTTGTGTGATCCATGTTTTAAAGGAAATGCTCATGTAAAATATGGAAAAGAAATAGGTTAAAGGTCAAAGCAGTGATATTGAGTGCTCCTCTGTTTTTCTCACTGCTCTAGGGGCTGAGATCCCCCACTGCTGCTGGTGAAGCGAGCATGAGGAGTGGGGCTGCACTGCTGGGCATCAGCCCTGACTCAGGATTTCCAGCAAGGGTGAGCTCTGGGCATGCAGCACCGTGTCACCCACATGTCCTGGGTTAAAAAATGAGGATAAGAAGCATTGCTACTCATCAGCCTTAGATCACTTGGCAGGGCTTTGCTTCTTGCCAGCTTCTCATTGTACGCAGGACCTGTGAGTAGCCAGCGGACCTGCTGAAGCTTTGGTAGCAGTGGCTGAAGATGCTGCTGGGGATGACTGAGTACCAAACACCTTGTGTGCGTCTCCTGTGTGAATTGGCCTCGCTGGAAGTGAGACACGAGCTTGCTTCAACCTCAGAATGGCTGATTCCAGTGCTCGGCCAGCCTCTAGCCAAAAGCTGGCCTGAACTGACCCTGCTTGGCTTGAGATCTGGTGGGATCACAGTGCAGTGAGAATAAGAGGCACTTTGTTCTCCATCGTAGATACACTGTGATTAAACTTGGTAGTTATGAGGCCAGATTTACTGCTGTGCCCTCCCTCTTTTGCATTGCACAACAGCACAAACACCCAGAGAGTGAGCAAATTTGATCCGTGCTTCCTAAGGATTGTGAAATTCTCCTTCTGTACAAATTTGCTGGCTGAATTTAAAGCATGAATTATAAAAAGGGCCTTTCCTCTTAGAGTAAATGTGATTGCCCTTTCTGTAGGGCTGCAAGATAAATGTTCTCAGTCTTCAAGGGAACTTTTTTGGCATGCTATCCTTAACATGGTTTTGGCTCATCTTCCCTGCTACACACTTTACTAACTTAAAGCTATTTAACTGAGATGCAAAAGAAAAACATTGTTTCTTCAGCGTTTGGACTTGATGGTGGTACTACAAGAAATGCAGAGTAAGGCAGGCATTTTTTCTGCACTGTTCAGAGGCTTTTTAAAATCCTCCAAAGTCTGCTGTGGTTCTTAATTTTGATCAGTTTCCTCTGACTGCCATTGCAAGTAGACTTTCTCTTGCTAATCTGCTGCCTGAAATACTCTTTGTTCAGGAAAGCAAGTCTCTTTCTGTTGTAATCAGGGCTAGGAATTCAGCTGCAGGGTCACTCTTTGTGCTGTAGAGTTCACTGACCATGTTTTGCTTCTGGCAGTCCTAGCTTTGGCCCCTTTACACAGATCAATGCCAGGCTAACCCCATTTATTGCTACTACTGAATCAAAACTCTGCTTCTCCTATTTAATTTAGCTCAAAATAGATGTAATGCAAACAAGCGTCAGCGTGGAAAAAGAGCCAGAAGAAGGGGGAGAAGAAAAAACCATACTCAGGGCTTTTTTGAATTAAATATACACTAAATGGTGCCAGGTTGCAGGTGGAAAGAACTATTTGGAATTGTATAAAAATCAGTCATCATCATTGATTCTAATTTGCATATGAGTGTTAGAGTTTGTCTGCTTGTCTTCTGTTCCTTTTTTGTGTTTAAAACCATCTTTAATGTAACTGCTACTGCTTAAGCTCAGCCATGCATTCACATTTCTCCTGGGTTTCTTAGTCCTAGATGAACCTCCTGGCTTGCTTCACTGTGCCCTCACAAGGTGAACCTCCATCCTTATTACTGGATTCCACAGTGTCAGCATCCTAGAAACTTCCAGACTTGCTTCTGGTCAAGTGAGGCTGCTGTTGGCAGCAGTGTGTTGTTCTCGGTGAAGCTACTCGATGCTGAGCGCTTTGTAAGACTCATCACTGTGAGATGGGTTAAGAGGTTTTGTTGAAGCAAGCGTGTGGCAGGCAAGACTCCTGTGGCTCTCAAACCCTCTGATTCTAATACAATTTTTTTCTGTGTCTGTGGCGCACCTCAGTGTGAGAAAATGTTGGGCACCTCAGGACTTACTTGAATTTAGATGACAAGACGTTCATGGTGTGGTTGGCATCCAGCTATCTTTCCTGGCCAGGGCTGGAGTTAGGAATTCCGCTTGCCACACCTCATTCCATGCTGCTTCTCAAATATGTGGAATAAGGCATACCCTCACCCGTTGTTGTTTTCTGGATTGAAGTTCTGCTCATTGTGCAAGGCAGTGTGGGTGGAAAACATGAGGTCTGTGTTTTCTGCTGAAAAACAAAATCTAGCCATTCATCCTTCCACTCTACCTCCTTTCCCCACAGATAAACTTCTCCCCAAGCTATTCCCTTTTGGTTCTACAACTCTTAAGATGGTGTTCATCAGAAATCAAGTGTTTAATTGACTGTATTTGTAATGGGATGGAAGATAGCTGAGACTATCTTCGACTTTGGGATTGTTACTGAAGTTCTCTTATGCTCTTAGGCTGATCACTGCAACACTCCTGAAACTCCTCCTGTTTGTTTCAAATGCTCCTTTATTTCTGACATTACAAATCTTCTGTTCTTGAAGCCAAGCATCTCAAATATTTTTTTTCTGGAGGAGAGACCTATCAACTGAAATGTTTGGCATTTTGGGGGAGTTTGCTTTTGTTTTTGGTTTTTTCCCCCCACTCTTAGCAATTTAATGCCTCCTCCTTCTTCTCTCTGCTGTTTCCTTTTCCTTGCAGGGGTTTGTTGTTTCCAAAGGGGATACTTTGGTTTCCCACTCCTGACATGCACTTATGTCTCTGTTGCACCCTGTCCTTGCCCTTTTCAGGAATGCTAGTGCTTCAGCCTCTGCTTTCCTCCTTTTCCACACCAGGGAGAGAGCGGATGGTTTCCTCCACTGCTTCTGAGTAGGAGGCAAGCATGAAGTGAGACGCAAGCTGTAAGGCCCTCCTGATGTTTCCCTCAAATTTGCCTGGATAAAATCCTTTGCAGGCATCTCCCATACTTTATCTGAGATTGGTCTTTTAAAGACTCTAGATGTATTGCCATATACAATTGTCCCTTTACCTGTCAACTTTTCCTCTTGTAAACGTTTCTTCCGTTTTTCAGGTCCCTATTGGAATGTAGTGGGTTTCTTGCATATGGTTTTAAAAAATTATTTCATCACAGTCGATGGTTTTCTGCACCTGACACCTTCTCATACTTTTGATACTCAAAACTGTTCTTTTAATGATTTTTTAAAAATCTTTTTTGTCCCCAGTCTTGTAGTCTTTATCCTTCTTTAAAGTTGGTTTGGGTTTGTTTTTTTTTTGTATTGCAGAAGATAGGTTCAAAACTCTGTTTGGACCTAGAGAGGCCCCTGAGCAGCATGATCTTATTGGTTACTACCACTCAAGATATTCAGTAGTTTTTTTCCTTTAGCTTTGGTTAAATTAAGTCTTCCCCTGCTTCCCTACAAACTCAACAAAAGATTTCTTCAAGTATTATTCTGAAGGAGGGTAAGTTCATCGAAAGCTTACTGCCTCAATAGCAGTTTAAGTGAGCTGAGCTGAGCTTTCTGGCCACTGCCAGCTTCTCTGAGAGCCCCTTTCCAGAGCAGCCTGACGGAAGAGACATTTATTTCATAGCTAAATGCCTATTACCCCTCGGTGGCTGGTCCAGCTGTGGCAAGTGACAGCCTGTGTCCAGGGTTGTCTCTCTTAACTTCTGTGAGTTTTGAAAATAATGAATCTTTATTATGTTTATATTTTATTTTCTTGATGAAGCTGCTGTTTGTTGGTTTAAGTTTGAGCTGTCCCTTTGAATCATCTAAGGATGTGATTCTTCTCTGTGCAATGACATAGATATGTTGACTATTGGTTTATGCCAATGTTGTTTATTTTCAATTTTATTGAAATGTGCTGTACATTAGAGGCAATAAAAGCTAGTAGCTAGAGAAAGTGAGATAGACATTTATCTTTGATTGACAGGCATAGATTTTCCTGCTTCTTTAAACATTTTTAGGTCCTTTTGTTGCCCAACCACTGATGTTTTGTGTTTTAGTAATGACCAGAGAAGTATTACCACAGACTTAGAAGCAGGCTATGACACCCAAAGAAGTGCATGTTGTATATAATGTAGATTTCATACACTCTTCTAAAGTTGTATGCATGGTCTGATTTGGTATTGGATCAAGTAAAAGCCTTTTAATATAAAATGAAGTTGGCCTAGCTATTTAGCAGAGGCTGTCCACAACTAAATAGTGGATTGCTGCTTCAAGAGGTTGGCAGAGGCAATGATGGCTGCTGTTGGCATATAGCACAAGGTTATATAGATTCATGGTTAACCCCCCCGTAGGTAAAAAATGCTAAAATTAGCTGCCAAATGGATGTTTTTATCATATGAGCTACAAGGACTACTTGGAGAAATCCCTACAGGTCTGAAAACAATAACCAAAACTGTATTTCTTAGCCATGGATCTTAGAGTATCTTTTACATATAATGGAATCAAATGAACCAAATCTAAAATATGCTTTGTTCATATGCCATATGGTCGTTGTCTTGCCAAGAACTCTTTTTACCTGCCAGAGCAGATTCCTGTGTTCTCCTTTCCTTGAATCCTGCCCTTCACACTAACAAAACAGAATTGCTGCTTGACCCGCATAGGGAATGGTGGGCAAATGACTTTCTCCATTCACCCCTGATTAGATTTCCAGCATTTAAGAAAACTCCAAACACCAGAGAAGAGGCAAAGTGAAGTAAAAAACCTTCATGCACTACTGCACTGAAGGAGCCTTTTGAATTTAGTCACAGCTGTATTGAGCTTAGTTCAGGACTTCAGCCTCTTCCTACCAGCCACCCAAAAACATACTTGTTTCTCTGAGGGATTCAAAATCCAAAGATAGACAGATTTGGAGTGGGGCAGGGGTAGGGAATACCTGGGTCACTAATGGGTTTGTGTGCAGGTTTCATGTGCCACATGCATAGCCCATTCCCAGAGCTCTGGGGAGAGGCTCCCACTGCTGTATGCTGCCTCGTGTATATTTTTAGCAGGGGACTGTTTCCTGTCCCCATACAGTGACACCTTTGTGGTGTTGTGTTGCCTGTCCCAAGGTGTTAAGTAACCCACAGGCATTTTGAAATAGTTAGTCATAATATGATTTCTCTCGCGATAATGTTTGGGTTTTTTTCATTCTCCTGCTTGTTAGGAAATCTGTAGGCTGATAATTTTAATGGGAGTTACAGGAGAGGAAAAAGTCCCAGCTAGCCCTGGAAATGCATGAGATCCTGGTAGAGGCGGGTAAATGCTCTCTATTGCAGTCCGTCTTGACAAGAACTTCCAAAANAGACAGATTTGGAGTGGGGCAGGGGTAGGGAATACCTGGGTCACCAATGGGTTTGTGTGCAGGTTTCATGTGCCACATGCATAGCCCATTCCCAGAGCTCTGGGGAGAGGCTCCCACTGCTGTATGCTGCCTCGTGTATATTTTTAGCAGGGGACTGTTTCCTGTCCCCATACAGTGACACCTTTGTGGTGTTGTGTTGCCTGTCCCAAGGTGTTAAGTAACCCACAGGCATTTTGAAATAGTTAGTCATAATATGATTTCTCTCGCGATAATGTTTGGGTTTTTTTCATTCTCCTGCTTGTTAGGAAATCTGTAGGCTGATAATTTTAATGGGAGTTACAGGAGAGGAAAAAGTCCCAGCTAGCCCTGGAAATGCATGAGATCCTGGTAGAGGCGGGTAAATGCTCTCTATTGCAGTCCGTCTTGACAAGAACTTCCAAAACGCCTGTCATCTCAGTAAGTTCAACTCTTACCCTTTGCTTGCACTGTTCTCCCTCTTGGCAGTCTCTGTCCCTCTAGTGGGGTTTTGATAGATTATCATTTTGGTGAGACTGGGACATTGCTTTGCTACGTTCAGCTTCAGAGACTTGCTGGAAGGAAAATAGATGAGAAGGAAAGAAAGAAAACTGAGTGACACAGGGGTCCTAAAGGTCAGGGTTTTTTGCCCGTGGCATTTCATCGATACTGGAGTGAGGAATGTATAATTTAATATAACAATTTCACACCCTATTTCTAATTGTCTATGAGACTGAGCTGTGACTTTCAAAACTGTGGTTCTATTTACATCTTTATCATAAATTAGATAATTGCAAATGTGTGTCTTCAAAGCACTTTCAGGCCTTTTTCCTGCAGCCAGGTTATAGATGAAGCTGTGTTTTACTGGCTACTGCCATAATTACCAAGTGGACTCAATGTCTTCAAAATTGCAATTCCAGCTGATAATATTTTATTACTGGTTGCTTCAAGAAACATTTCAAAGATGCAGTTTTATCAGATCCTTCTAGTTTGTCCCTTACCTTTTTCCTCTTCATATGGCCAGGAGACCTAATAAAGACTTTCTTGTATTTTTCTTAAGCGTGATAAAGGTGATTCTAGATATAAAATTCTTCAGACAGTCCACAGGTGGGGGTGGTTTTTGTTTTCATGTTTGGTCTGAAGTAGATATCTTCTCTAGATGGGTCAGTGTTATTTCTTTCTGCTCCTAGGCAAATTAATAAACCAAATTTAAAACTGCAAAGGAAAGCAGGCGGCTGGCTGATTCAAAGGGAGAGGCTATGTTTTTCATCACCACCCTTTCAAAGCCTCTCTGAATCAAAAGAACCATTGGATTGCGAAGGCAAGACCTATGCCACACCAGAAGCTCCCAGTTCAGCAATTTTCCCAGGGTAAAATTATAACTCATGTTTCCTCAGCACAGGCTGTAACTGGCAGTGTTCCTTCTACTTCTAAGGGTGAAATTGCTGGGGGGAGAACAGACATCTAATGTGCCTCTGGAAGTTTTACAATGGGTGTTAGCCTCCCTTTGTGGAAAGGTAGATGTTCTTCTGGAACATACCCAAGGGCAGGTGCTATTCAAACTGGAGCGTAAACTGACTTCAAATAAGGCAGTACAGGCTTATTTTTGTTCAGTTTGTGAGTCAAATCTAAAGAAGAAAAACCCATTTCTCAGATTCTGACAATTCATGACAATCTTCCAGTTATCCCACTGAAGTCTACATTTTTCTATGGGTCTTTAAAATCTTCAGATACAACTGCAGTTCAAGACATTAATCTTTATTCATGTACTGCTGATAGGATCTTTACCTTGCAAACAAAACAGATTTTAACAATGCTTGTTTTTTAGTGTTACTTCTCACCAGAAGATTATTGGACAGATTGCAAATTTGGTCCAAGAAGAACGTAACCAATTGGTTTCTTTCCCACTCAAATCTTGACACCATTTGTAAGGATTTGTTTGACTTTGCATTCATATATACCAGCATCGTTCTGGCAAAGAGAAGTCCTTTCCTTCTAAACCCGCGAGGAAGTGTTTGTTGTTGTTTTTGCCTTATCCTTATGTGAAGACTCTTGCAAAATATGTGTAGAGTGCCTGCTAGAAGTGGAAAAAAGACAACAGCACTTGAGTGAAAAGTCTGACTAAAAACTACATTCTTAATAAATCTCAACTTACAAGTAGTCTACTTGGGAACAGTTGAAACATGGATTCCAGTGTTCAGAATTCCCCTGTTCGTTCCTTCCCACAGCTGTTCCTAGACCAAACCCCATGTGCATGTGGTGAAGGTGGCTGTCACATTCCTGCCTTCACTGGTGCAGGAGATGAGCTGGCAGAGCTGCATCCCACACAGAGGCAGTGGGAGCTGTTGACTGCTCTGTGCTGGGCTATTCCCTGGGGCTGGGGAGAGTTGACTGAGTGGCTGCCTCTTTCAGGGAGGAGGTGTAGACTCTGAATGGAGCCCCAGAGTACTTAGATATGCTATCTGCAAAGTAGCTGGCATGCTAAACTTCTTGCAGCAGGGATGAAGTGGTCCAAGATATTTGGATCGATGCTTCTCACTGGAATGAGTGAAGCCTTGTATGGTGGGGAAGTAGTGTGTCATCTCTGCCCTTTGCAAAAAGTAAAACTCCCTTTGTGTGTGCTTGCTTTCCTATGAAGTACAAGTAAATTCACGTAGTCTCTGCTACCTGAGGTTTGATAGAGGTACGAGAAGAAAAGCGACCTATTTTCCAGGTTTAAAGGAAAGTAAATGAAACTGTCCTCAGGGCAGCAGAAGCAAAGACTTTTATATCAAGCTGTAGTGTTGTGGGCAGAGCTGCCAGGCTGCTAAAGGCTCTTCAGACCTGGAAGCCTTTCCCAGGGACTGCTCATCTTTTAATAGCGTTTCCTCCTTTAAATTTTTTAATTTTTTTTTAAGTGTCCACAATGACTTCAGCCGTTCCCTGGTCAGACCAAGGGATCACTTCGCACTTACTGGCTTGTTCCTGCAGTATCTGACGGGATGCTTGTCGGGGTAGTGAATCTGGGCTGGACCCCCAAGTTGGTTTGTTTCTTTTACAGTACAGTGGGTTGAATGTATTCCAGAGATCCTGCTTGTGTTAGGGGCTTCAGTCAGATTCTGTGCTGGCCATGTTTGCCACTTGCTTGACCCAAGCACAGCAAGTGTGCACATCAGCCACCTCCAGCAGAAGGGTTGTGCTTGACCCAAGGAAGAAATGGGTAGGCAGTGCAGAAGAACAGGGATGTAATAAATGACAACATTTGGGCTGACCTCAGCACTACTCACCTAAACAAGCAAGAGGCTGAGTTAATTTTCCATAAAGAGTGCAAACTTATACAGTATTTTGAGGAAAGTATTTAACTTTTGTCTGCAATTTCGAGGCTTAGGGACATTTTCAGACAATTTTATAAGCACTTGAAAAGATGCATCCTGTTCTGTAAACTTTGCCAGGTTTTTGGGCTCGCCTTTACTGGTCTACTGGCATAAGCACAGGCCCTCATTTGACTTCTGCCATTATCCATGAATGCTTTTTCTCCACTTAAAGATTTCTTCTTAAGGGCTGTTACGGGTTAACACAGTTTGGTTTTTAGTTAAAGAGAAATATGGAATACTGCCCTGTCAGGACCTTGGAATTGCTTTAGAGGGGGGCAGGGACCTATCAGAGACCGGTTCTTGGCTATTGGCGTGTGGTTTGACCACTGAGAAACTGATGTGACTTTTGGTAACACCCATATAAAGCTGAGACTGTGTTTGAGCTCCCCCTCTTTTTCCAGTGAGCCGTCAGGTACCATCGTGGGCAGCAGCGGAGCCCGGCTCAGGCCCCGCTGCCCCTGGGTGGCCGGGCCCAGCTGGGCTCTGCCGCTGCTGCAGTCCTGGTGGAGTCGAGCCGGGCTCCCGAGCCTGGAGGCTGCCGGTGAAGAAAGGGCAGCCACGACTGTGAGCATCTAGCTGACCCTAAGGTCTGCCCCACGCCGCCGGCCGGGCTGAGGGAAATGTCCCCCGGGCCCCCCGGAAAGCAGCACCGAGCCCAGGCTGGGCTGGGCCCACCCCATGAGACTGAGGGGTGGGGGGAAAAAAAGCCCAGCCACGCAAGAGATCCTGGGTGCCGTCCCTGAAGGGCTTTGAAATAATCCCACTGCCATGCAGCCAGAGCCGCCACCCGGCAGAGACCACGGGACCATCTGCAGGCCCGGCAAGATGTTAACTCTCCTTGACAGATGAAACTTCTAGAGCACTAATCCTCCTTTGAGTAAGAGGAAAGGGACAGAGTGAAACGTGGAGAAACATAGCATGGGACTAAATTCAGTAAAGAGTGAGAGAGTAGAAATCCTAATTGAGAGGAGATGGAGAAGGTGCCTTAGTTTTCTTGGGCTGAAAGTCTTTTATGAGCCATGGTAATGAACTGTAATATATTAGAACATCCCTTTAAATCGTGGAAAATATGGATTGGGGAGATGGATTGAAGCAAAGGTATTTGTGATGGACTAAGTGAATATTGATCTTATGAGAAGCTGTGATCCCATGAGAAGTTTGAACAGAGAGAGACAGAGAAAGATAAGAAGCCCTCTGCCCCAGGGAAGAAGAGAAAAGAAGTCTCTGTTCCACGAGAAAAGAAAATCCTTTGCGTTTGAACTGTCCATCTTTAAAACAACACCCCAGTTATGTCCATGACCCATATGCAGCTCGAGAAAGCTGCCAGTGGGAGGGACCTCACGGAAACAGGTTCCTGGGCAGTTGTTTTTTGTGAGAATTAAAACCCACAGGAGAACTGTTCTATGTTGTCAGTGGGGTAATTCCATGGCAGACTAAAAGAGACTTCTCTCTCCAAATGAACTGATGAAAGAGTATTTTTATGAGTGAAACTGACTGAAATCCCCAGATTTTGTCTCTTTTTGTTGTTAGTGGGAAAGTGAACACTTGTAGGGGGGGAGGGGAGTGCTTTGAAAACTTTCATTTTAATTCTTGTTTTTTATCTTTCTTTTGGTGTGTGTTAATAAATCTGTTTTTATCTTTAAGTTAGGCCTGTTTTCCCTTTTTTTCTCCTATCCTATTCCACAGAGGGAGAAATATTTAGACCACTACACTGAATTTAGCAAACAGAATTCAGTGAATGGGAAACTTCTACAAGGGCTCAGTGACAAGTTTCTGATGGAAGTGTGGTTAGAGCTGTTCTGCTCAGGCTGGTTGTGTGCTATAGACTTGGCTTCTGGGCTCTGGAATTATCAAGGTGCTTCCAAGCTCTTGTCCAAGGGTGGTTTTCAACTGTCCTGTGTCTCCAGGCAGGCTGCCTTCTCCACCCAGCACAAACAAATACCTCACTTCCTTCAGCCCCTTGCCTTGCATTTGGTTCTCTGCACCTGTGTCATTTATTCTAGGTCATGGTCAGCTCTGAAATCCCAGCAAGGCTCATTTTACCAAGGAAATGCCACCACATCCTTCCAGCGCTTGCAGCACTTAGCGTGTGTATATGCTCAGCAGTGCCAGCATCTCAAGGAGGACAAGGCTGTAAGCAGCCAGCATTTGGGATGTGCTGCAAGGGACCCCCGTCCTGAGGGGCCAGATCAGCGCTCCATTCCGGGGCCAGTGACTCTGGGACAAGGAGAATGTACCAGTTAAAATTGTCCCATCAGGTAAGTGCTCCCGTCACCACTGCTGTAGCCGCTCTGGTGTGACCAGAGATGCAAGCCTTTGTAGGCTTGATCTGCATTTGGACTATTTCAGGATACAGAGAGGACAGCCTAATACTGTTCCTGACACCTTCAGGGAAGAGTATTGGCTAAGGTTTTTGTTTATGATCAACTATACCCTACACCCTGGCTATGAGGGACCCTTCTGGGTATCTCTGTCTCCTCTCTCAGGTGGCCTTGTGACACCCACCTTTCTAAAATGCATTGCTGTATGTGTTTCTGCAAATAATACTGAGTGCCCCAAGCATGGCACCTGTGGTGTGGGGAGTGAGCAGCTGCTTGGCATAGTAGATCTTCTGCAGTTCGGTGGCTCAGCATATCCAGAAAACCTTCCTGCTTCTCAAACTCTCCATTGTATTTGACAGTCTTGCATAGGATAATTTGACCTTCTGTCGAATGTTGACAGACATTCAGGATTTAAAATGAAGCTCTAGAGATTTAGAATAATAAATCTAGTACAACTGTTGAGTCTCAGTGGACCTGTGTCTTAGCTTACTGTGGCATTGAATTGCAGCTGGTTGTGTTTTGGGCCCATTTTTCATGTGATGCTCAAACACAATTGTTCTGGAGTTTTGCCTTAAAAACATAATTCCTAATGTTCAGAGTCAGCAATCCTAAACCTTGCAGCTGTGAGAGAAAGGGCAGTTGGATTATATTGATGAAAGGCAAAACATGACACTGCAATTGGCATATTTTTGCTGGGGAAAACAATGGGCTGTTTCTTTGTTTTGCAGACCCAGTGGCAGAAGTATAGCCCAACCATGTCCTCAGGGAGCTACCGACCATTGGTGTCAGGGTGAAGAACCAGAAGAAAAGGATGGATGTGCTTACATGTAAAGACTTTTTGACAAAGATCTGAGCAATTTCTTTGTGCTTCTGGGCTCTTCAGAATGAAGGTGAAGAGAAAGCACCTGATGGCATGCACACCTTGAGATCAAAATGCAGTTCGCATGCTCTGTGTGCTGCACATGGTCATCTTTGACCACCTTGCAGGGCTCTGTCTGAGGGGCCAGCACAGTTTGGTGTTATCTGTGGATGATGAGTACCAGAGCCACAGCCAGAGAATTTGGTGTGAGAACATCACCAGCCCATAGAGGTACCCAGGGTGGGATTTTCCCCTTCTAGCAGGATAAGCTCCTGTGTTTCTTGGACACGTAGCTTTGTATCTCTGCCTGCTTGCTACACCTACCAGAAGTGCTGTTTGTACTATACTGATATTGTTTGTGTTGAATAAATGCTTTCTCCAGCCTCTTTGTTGTGGCAACTCTTTTTGCTGAATTCAAAAAAGTGGGGGGGGTACTTGTTTAAGCATTGTGGTGAGACATGATCATGATTATTTTTTTAATCTTTAATGAAATGTTTGTTTTGAAAAAGTGCATCTTCAAAATGGTGACACTTGTGCAGGAGCCAAATCCAAGAGCAGTCCTAATGTTCCTGGTTTGGATGAGGTTCTTGAGCTGCATTTTACCCCACCCCACAAGCACCCCAGAGCATCAGCCTGCTCTTTATTTCAGGGTGCAGGTGCACAGATGTCCCTGACGCTTGAGTGATTTCTGCTCTGTACTGGAGGAAAAGGGATTTGATGCCAGCTTCTGAAGTTTGTTTGCTGTTCATTCCCCATACAGTGGGATATATGTGTTCAGACTCTTCTGCTGGAGGTGGCTGATATGGATGTGTTAACTGCTGTTTCCAGTTGTTCCTGGGCACCAAGCTTTTGTGAGGAGAAACATGTCTCATGTCTCTGTTGTGAAAAAAGGATAATGAACACAGACTGATTTGATACTTTAGAATAAATTACTGCATGATTATTCGTTCTAATGTCTAGAACAGATAAGACAAGCTTGCCCTCACCTCCCCCCCAAAAATCCAAGGGAGTTAGAAATGTATAAATTTGAGTTTCTCAGCAGTAATGATTGCTGGGGCTTTTACAGGGAATATGTATGCTGCTGAGTAGCACATACACTTCTGCTTGAGCTGGGCTAGCTTACAGGGAAGACATTGGCTAAAATAATTCCAGCCAGCAGTGCCTTGACCTGCAAACTAAAATGATCCTCACAGTCCAGTGAGTCAAGCAGACAGTTTGTACTTGAATTCTGGTCCTTCTGTGCCTGAGCTTGGGTTGTCTTGTAGTGGCTTGTTTTTTGTCAAGGTTTCTGTCTTAAGAAGGGAACCAGGATGACTTTACTCAAGACCACAGATTGTAAATAACACTTAGGACACCAGCGCTAATACTTTGAGGAGAAGAGTAAGCCTCCCGTCTCTTTGATTTTTGTACACTTAGCACATTGTAATGACTCATGTTCTTCAGATAGCTCCTATTCCTCCACTTGCTACCAGAACATTGACATGGTTCCTATGTTATTGTCGTTTGGTAGACCGGTTGCATGGGTGCACATCTCAGCCCTGCAGCTACTGTGTTTTTTGTCAACCCAGGTGTAAAGGCTTATTCTTTAACAATGTTTTTGAGTGGAGCTGGGGAGAAGATGATATAGAAGAAAAGGCAGGGAGAGGAGAAGGGATTTGTAAGTTCTTCTCCATGATCCTTGGCCCCCTTTGGTAAGAAGACTTCTAAATTATACAGATTTTTGTAAATCCCAGGAGAAGTAGTTAAGGCCGGGCTGCTTTTGCTCTTATTGAGGAGGGCTTGCCTAGAGCAGAAAATGTGAAGCAGGTTCAGATATACTCTAAAAACCTGTGCCTATGAGCTGCTTCTTGTGGAAAGACTCCATCAAATATCAGCAAGGAAGTGGAGGAGCCCCAAACTGCTCTAAGAGCAGTGGTCTTGTGTGCTGAACCAAAACTGAAAAGTTTTGGACAACCTAAATGCCTTTAGTCTGCCTAGCACACAGATTCTGGCACTTTTGATTACATAGTTTCAGTCATACACTCATTCTGAGTGAAAGTGGGAACTAATTTTTATGAAAAGTTGTTGGGGGGGAAATCATCTGTATATTAATAATGATAAATGCTTTACAGGATATTTGAAGTATTTTGGTTCATGGAACTGTTATAAACCTGCATTTTCTGTTCTTGCTTTATTTTTTTGTGGGATAAACAGTAAAATGTTTGAGAAGGAAAGCTATGAAGGGTCAGAGTGTTGACAGGTTAGGAGGGTCGCTGCCCATCCAGCCAGTGCAGGTGATGGCCATGCTTTGTGCCCCACTCATGAGCAAAGCTGGAGCAGTTCCCAAGGCAGACAACAGCCTCTGTGATCTCCTGTGTGGGAACAGCCCTGGCTGAGTTCTGAACCCATTCCTGGGTTCATGTCTCACCTGCCTGACACCAAGAAAGGCTTCTGAAGAGCTTTTTGATTCTTTTTGTTTTCAGCTGTTACAGATAGCTTGCTGGGGCCATTGAGTTTAGGTTCTCTGACTCCTTCCTCTCCACCTGTAATTCTTGCTAAGGAATTGTATTTGTAATCACATTAGGTGGTAGAAGCTTAGCTTACCAGCAATGCCTTGTTTTAACTACTTTTTACCAAAGCTTGTTCACTTCCACATTTGCAATAATCCAATGCAAGCCATGTATTTCTTCAGAGACTCTTTGCCCCTGCGTTATCCTTCCCATAGCTGAACAATACAGTGATTTAACTAATGCAATTTTGTAACTCTGATCTGTTAAATGCTGTACCCATTGGATGGTGATCTCTGCTCTGACAGAGCAGATCTGGTGGCTATTGAGTTGTGCCACATTAAAAAAAGTAGGATATTTTTAAGTACCTGCTTCTCTGAATCCCATTTCTGCTTTAGTTTCTCTGGGACAACTGCAGTAGAAATACAATTGCCTAATTTCAAAGTGTCTCCAAAATGGTTTTGAACGTTTTTTTATGCAGGGAAATGTGCTTTGTGGACTAAAGCTGGAGCAAGGTTAGCATTACTGTGCTTAATATCAGCCATTGAGAAGAAGGACTTTGTTTCACGAGACACAATAAACACAGGTAATTTGAAGAGGCAATGTTGAAAAGGAGGGGGGTGAAATAAAAGAGCAAAAGGTTTTACTATAAAGTATTTTTATTTCTTGGGAGTTTTAGTAGGTAAACTGTGTAAACGGCAGCTTGGTTATAACTTGGGTTTGGAAACTGATTCCCTTTTCTTACATTTTGTGGGTTCTTTTGCCTTTTAAAATTCCAGTCTTCCAACCTATCTCCCATCCTGGCAGTTATGTTTATACTACACATTCTTCTACTGTTTTGTGCAGCCAGTACTATCACAGCTACGCTGAATGAGGTTCCAGCCTAACTACAATATTAACCCTGCAAATCTGTTCATTTTCTCTCGAGCAGCCCCAGGCAGGGTATACAGGAGAATGTGTCCAATTGAAAAACTATGACAGACTCGGTGGTGCTGCACTGTGCTAAATTGCAAGAGAGCTATTTTTTTTCTGCCAGAGAGGATCCTGTGAAGGGACATGCTGGTGTCCATCTCATACAAGTTACAGAATTTGTTTTTCGGTTTAGTCTCAACTTTCATTGATGATGTTATCTTTATTTTTGCCGAACTGTTTGTCTGCTTTTAAGTACTGAAACGTGTTCCTCAGACCTGGTGCTTTCCTCCTGCTGATCGTCCAACGCATGCTCCCCCCACCCCCAGTTTGTATCAGTCCTTGACTTCTTACTTTCACCTTTGTAGTTGTTGTTTTTATTTTTTTCTTCATTATTTTACTAAATACCGCTCTGCAGATCAGTAGCATCTTGGGTGGTGGTTGCACCACATAGCATTTGTAGCAGACATTAGTTTTGCATAGCGTGTGTACCTTATTTTGTCTGGACTTGTCTTCTTTGCGCTGCAGGCACCTCCTCCAGCAATTGTAGTGATTAAGCCTGGTATTTCTGCAGATTTATATTAACTTCTGCTTATAAAGAAAGAGAAGAAACCCAACCCTTCTCTCCCCCCCCACCCCTTCCAACATCTAAACTAGATGTTTTTCTTCATTCCCTTAGTTTTTATCAGTATTAGACCTAAGCTTGCTTTTGTGTATAAAAGAAAATTAGTTAAGTACCTTGTGGTTTATAGATGCCTTTCGTTACATATTACTCGAATTTATTGTGCAACGTTGGCCTGTAAATCATTTCAGCCAGACGATTACCTGGCTCATGTTGCCTTTATGGTTTGAGTCTTTTAGCAGCCCTGAAAAATGGAGAAATGCTGTTTTTGGCGGCGGCGGACTTCGCTGGTCCGAATGCCCCGTAACTCTCCCATGGCCGCGCTCCCGCTTTGCTGAGGTTTGCTGCCTGGCTCCGAGGAGATGTTTACAAGGAATCCATTACTTTGTGCAGCTGAAAGACAGTGTTGAAAGAACAAAGGGAGTTTTGTGATGAAGTGTATCTGTCTTCTCGCTGCTTTGCTTACCTTTTAAATGTAAAACTCAGTCATTTGCAAGGGCTTTTAGTTCTCAGGGCATCCCTATAAGATTCCACCCCGCGTGGAGCTGTCCTTCAGTCGAAAGCGGGGCTGTCTCAAAACCGCTCTCGAGTGCATTTCTATTTTAATCCCCAACTTTGCCTGCCGCCTGCCTTCCTGGCTCCAGCTCAGCGCCCTGCCCTGCCCCGCCCGCAGCGCGCAGGCGGCCGCGGCTCCCTGCGCGCCGGTGCCGCGCTGCCTCCCGACCCAAAGCCGGGAATTTCCTCCGCCGAGCATCGCCTCCCGCCCCGCTCCGCTCCGCGCCCCGCCGGCCCCGCCGAGCCGCTCGGACCTGCAGCCTGTGCGCCGCTCGCGGGGGCAGCTGTCGCCATACGTATAACTTTTAAATGGAAAATGTCTTTCTCAAAGGCTGTCGATGTCCAGTGGTCCGCAGTCCATGAGCAGTTGACTAGTCCAGGTGTTTCTGCTTCTGTTCCTGTGCTATGTGAATTGGGAGTTCAAGAGAAGAGTGTGCAGGATGGAGGAGTTGAGGGTTTGTATTTCTGTTCTGGTGGTACGGCAGTGACGGAGGGCTTGGGAAGGAACAGAAAGTCTACCTGGGGTCGTCTTAATTAAGGAAAATATTGTTCTCGGTCTTTTTGTGTGTATCCCTTTCTGTCAGTGCTTTCATCAACTCTTAAAAATGAGAATGACCCTTTTTGTTGGTATGGATTGACTGTCGCGAGTAGTATTCAGGAAAAACTTGTTCTATTGAACGTGATTTCTCCTTTGTGGATTTTATCAGTGCGTTTTGCCCACTTATTTAAAATGTAGCCATTTCACACTCTTGGAGCTGGATTCATTTTAAAAACTGCCAAATATTTGTCTGTGCTTTACTAAGATAAAAGTCATAATCTGAGACTATGAGACAGTCCTATTGATTCAAGACTGGGGGTTTCTGTAAGGTTTTTAAGGAGATCATTAACCCAGGTCTATCTTTTCACAGGACAGTCGGCCCAATATGTCAAGACCTCTGATCACTAGATCCCCTGCATCTCCATTGAACAATCAAGGCATCCCCACTCCAGCACAGCTCACAAAATCCAACGCACCCGTTCACATTGATGTGGGTGGGCACATGTATACCAGCAGCTTGGCCACGCTTACAAAATACCCCGATTCCAGGTAACTTTAAAAAGCTTCTTCTGCATGTCTTTGGCAAACTCCTTTTCTTCCTTTTCGTGCTTGGACATCCTGGGGCTGTCTCAGAATGATGAATTTAGCTCCTTTTGTTTCAAAATTAAATTAGCTTTCTTTGTTAGTAGGCAGTTAGAGACTTACTTTTCTTTCCCTGCTCCACTGTGTTTCTGACAAATGGCACTTCTGCAAATCCTGATGTGTGTGTACTAAAACAAAGCTGATAGTAAAGAGCACTTACTTTCTACTACCTAGGATTCTGGGTGTATGCCAGGGCGCCCATGCTGTGGTTTGTTACATTCAAAAACTGTAGTGATACTGCATTTAAGCCCAAAGGTGGGGGTGTTGGGGTATTTGTTTTGTTTCTTTTGGAACAGTAACCACTCTCCTGTACTGTCAACACACCATCTCGGATGTGTCACTCGAGGCAAAGGCAAGGTTGCATGAAATAAACTATAGGGCAGTATTAACTGAGTACTTTTTATAGAATCTTAAGACTTTTCAAATAATTAGGCTCTTAACTCTCACGTACCTTTCGAATGAAGTATTTGTGACTCTGGTAGCTCACTGGTATTAAGCAGTCAGAAAACTGCTGTATGTGTGAGCAAACGGTGCCTGTAGAGTAGATAAAACAAGAGTGCATCTCTAAGAAATCAAGGGTGCATTTAACAATGTGTGTGGGCATAATAACCTGGTGGTGCTGGCAGACAAGCAGTGTAGTGATACGGTAACTCTAAGGGTTGGTTATGAGACAGCAGGAGCTCATTGTGTCCACTGTATAAATCTATACCTTGCCCTTCGCCACCCAATCCTGCTCTAGAGGGAAGGCAGTGTTCCCTTTGTGTTCTCTCCAGTCTGAGGAAGAAGATTTTCAGTTTCTTGATCCCACAACTCTGACTAGCCTTTTCAAAGGGCACAAAGCACACTTCCATGGGATGTGACTTCATTCAAATACTGGGTTTCACTTGATACTACTGCCTCTGCATCATCAGCTTATAATGTTAGGTGGACTGAAATAGTACTCCTAACGGGGCTGGAGGAAGAGAACTGTACGTACAGCGAGGCACATAGCCCTTCTTATGACAGCCTCTTCAAGGAAGCCCTGGCAGAGGGGAGCAAAAGAAGCCATGCCAAAGCCTGGGTCTGCCAGGAGAGATTGAAGTAATGTCTGGGAAAACTTGAACTGTTCTTTGAAAACCAAATCTGTTCTTTTGGGGGTTTTCTTAGATGCTGCTTGTGTTCAGCTCCTAGAAGTTGTGATTACTTAGTGGGTTTTTTGGTAGTTGGAGCAGTGATGGTGTCTGACACTGTTGTGTATGCAGAGTGAGAGGCTGCTGCTTCTGTTTTCATGTCAAATTCACAGAGAGAGTATATTACTTCAAGTGAAGAAACACTAAAATGTCATTCAAAAATGTGTATGGTGGCAGTGGAATTTAAGCCTAATGTATTCTGTGCTCAGTTGAGCCATTGTAGCACTTGAAAGCTAAAGCTATGCCTGTAGTATCAAAGCCAGTTTAATAAATTAAACATTTTAAAAGCTCTTCAAACATAATCTAAAGAAAACCCAAACTCTGAGTTGTAGTCATTCTGTTTCAAGTCGTTCTGACATGTGTTTGTGTTTCAGTTCTGACAGTGTCTTTTGAACCTCTTGATGAGTGAATATTTGCAGCTTAGCTGTTAGAACCTGGAATTCCCAGTCACTTCCAGAACTTGAGAGAATTTTTTTAACATTAGCAGCTTCAAAAGAACAATTATTAAACTCGTTTGAATGTCAAGACAATGGCATGAAGCAATATGCCAGTAATCATGATACAGTTGTTTGGGTTTTGTCTGAGATTTTGCCATCAGGTTTTTTTCCAGTGGAAGGTTGGAATGTATGTATGTTTGTTTGTTTGTTTGTTTGTTTGTTTGTTTGTTTGTTTATTTTGAGTGAGTGAGTGAGTGAGTGAGTGAGTGAGTGAGTGCTAGGTAAAAATTATCCAGTAAATATTTGGACATTAATACAAATAGTTTCTTGGAGCCTGATCTGGTCAGTTTATATCTAGCTAGACTCTAGCTTTGTTACTCAACTTTAGCACAAGGTTTTTGTCAACATTGCTTATATGTTTCTTTTTCATTCATGGGTGAATGATACCAAAACTAGGAAGGTCTCATAGATATTTTTGGGCCAGTTGAAACCTCCTGAGACTTACTGTTATAAGAAGTATTGTCTATGAAAAATAAGGTCTTGATTATCTTGCCTGAAAGAGCACTGCTCCAGGGATGAGTCAAGGCATCGGTTGCAGGCTCCAGCATGTAACAGGTTGAGACACGAAAGTCATTAGTTTTCTGACTCGTATTACATGTAGTCTAAGGGCCAGAAGCCTAAAATGAACCTTTCATCTGTGGGCCAGGTACCAGAGTCATCTTTCTTTGTGAGATTGAAAGGGTGATATTCAAACCAGCAGCTTTGGAGTCACTCTGACTTGCTGGTGTGAGGGAGAACTATTCTGATAGAGCAGTCTCCGCTTTGGAGCTAGGGTACTCTTCCCTCTCCTTTTGGGGTCAGTAACATCTCATCTTGTACCTTGCTGTTTTCTTCCTCCTGGACAGTGGAGTATGAATTGGAAAGAGTATTTTTAAAAAAGAGTTCCTTAAATGATATCAGGTAAAGACTTGTAGCTTGAAGGGATCATTTTCCATGATTCTTCTGTTAGGTTCCCCAACCTGGTTTGTGTCTTGACATGTAAAATGCCTACTGACAGATATCTATTAATTCCTCCAAAGAAACCTTGATGTGAGTGTAAAAGTGTCTTGCTACTGTTGCTGGATCCCTGCCCTTTGCTTTGGAAAGACCATTGTGGGTTTCTCTCAAATGTTCTGTGCTTGAAGAAGCCAAAGAATCAGAACTGATCTGTGTTTTGGGCAAAAGCTGACTCGGTGAAACAATCTGACAGATAAGTAGCTTATCTAGTAGATGGTTTGAATTGAGTAATCCTAGAATTATAAATTCTGAAGCTAAAACAATGCTTTAAAAGGCCCTCAAAATTAATTTGAAAACCTAGTATAATATAATTTCAAAGAGCCCGGTTATAATCCACACTAGGGAGAACCTATTGTTTTCACAAGGAAAATCCCCTATGAATACTTTAGCTCATCAACAGGCTTGAGCTTCTCTCAAAAAACCAGTGAGACCATGCCTCAAACATGATCTGATGAAGCTTAATAATACAATTTGCCAGACTTAGGCTTCAGGAAAAGGCAGTGTGAATCAGCCTGTCTACCAAGAAGACCTAATGTAAGGTCTCTCTGCTGAAATAAATAGCAATTTTGTTTTAAAGTCTGAGGAGGGAGCAGATGTCCTTCTATGTAGCTCTCTCCACCAAGACTGTAGACCTTGGTGCATTCACCCCTGCACAGATTGTACAACTTTTGGTTTACTTAAGTTACCAGATCTTCAGGTTGGTATCTAGCAACAGAGAGCTATCTGCTAAAGACTTGGGTGTACAAAAATTGTTTTTAATTGCTTGGTTTTTGCAAATAAAGACTTTTTTAAATTGTTTTCTTTCCACTGCCCAGGAAAAAACAAATATTCCAGGAAAGGTGGATCCAAGATGAGGGTCTGCTAAAGGAGCCTTTCTGCCCCGAGAGCTCAGGCACATGCATGCAGTGCCATTGTTCCTGTGGTCACCAGAAAGTCTGAGGAGAACGGGTTGAGGTGTTAGGATTTATGATTGTGAGGAGAGGAAGCACTGGCTGGTTAGCTTGGATACTTTAACCCAAGCAGCCTACTCTCCTTCCAGTGCATTATCATCTTGCAGTAGGATCGAACCCTTTCCTTGGAGTCGGCATTCCTACATCTCTCAGCCTTAATGCTGTCTGCATGCCATCTACCAAAAGTTATTGTGTATCAGGCTAAGGCAACCTCAACTGAATATCAGAGCTCTATGGGAAGATGTTTAACTTTGATCGTACAAGCATCAGCTGTCTGATATCTCTGATATCAGCAATATCAGCAATGTTGTCTATCTCGTATGTTCAAAGCATCTGAACTTTTAATTAGTTCTGTCCAAGTCATCTGGTACAAATATTTGCATAACACCATGGCATGGGATTGCCACTTCCTATATTCCCACCACAGAATGGTAAAAATTCACTTAAAACCTTCTATATAACTTTATAGAACCTTTTGGAGTATCTGTTTGTGTTGCTATATCTCCCATCTTGAGTTACTCCCTGCATATGAAGATGGATTCTTCTTATACAGTATTTCACAATCCTTCCAAATTTCTCCCCAGGGCTATTTCAGGTTTTCATATGAACCAATCCATTCCTGTCCCAGTTTTCTTACCCAATCTTCACTCTCAGCCCTCAGGGAAATTAAATTTCACACACTTGGATCCAGTTAGGACACTGGTGTATTTTTTTTTTTTTTTGGTAAGGGTTTCTTTTGCATCAAGAGCACAGAATCACTTAGGAGAATGCCCAGATTGTCCTTGGCCTTTTTTGACAGTTTGCAAGAAGGACTTATCCTTCACAAGTTGTGTAGGTAGACTTCCAAGGACGTGCTGTGAATCAGGCAGCACTGCTTGTCTGTTTCAGAGCTCTGGCAGTTTCTGTTATCAGTCCCCAGGTCCAAAACAAACTGACATGGCCCTTAGTTCAAACTCCTGCGAATCACCATGCTGGAGACTTCTGTCTCGGTAGGAGACCTTCTGAGGTGAGGGTGGTCTGCACTTTGCATAGGCCTCCCTCTGTAACACCTCCATGAAAGCAGCCCTGTCACAACTTTCCTACTCAACTTGGGAAGTACCTCTCAAACTGCTCTAAGTTATGCTAAACGTGAAGAAATACAAAATTTTCTAACTAATGAGCAGTTG
>VYZR01101696.1:76816-91552 GCA_013400675.1 Oxylabes madagascariensis | reverse complement strand
ACTTCTAACCACTTGTCTTTACTGAATTTCATCTCATTGGATTTTACATCATTTCTTCAATATACAAAGATCTTTAAGAATTTTAATTCTGTCCTCCAAAAAGCTGACAATCCTTTTTGGCTTGGTATTATGTGCAAATCCCATAAGCATGCTTGTCCTCCCATTGTCAAAATAACAGATTAAAATATTGAATAGTTCTGGACCCAGGACAGATTTCTGATGACCACACTTGAATGTTCTCTCAGCTTGACAAGGAACTATTGATAGATTACTCAGTCTAGTTTTTCCACTGGTTGTGCCAATCCTATGTGGGTTTTGCTTCCTGAGTTTGCGTACAAGAGTGCCACGCAGCACTGTGCCAAGCCTTACTTAAAATCAAGACATAACAGCTGCCACGTCTACTTGTCCTTTAGGCTGACAGCATGAACACTGCTGGTTCAAACTCTGGTAGTAATTAAATTGTTACAGAAATCAGTTTGAATATCAAGTTGATCAGAAGTGGTCAGTCACACAGGTACCCATGGGTTCAGCTGCTCAGCATAATGCACTGCAACGTTTCTGCCAGAATTTCAAGCCTGTGCCCAGCAGAGAGGAATCCTGCCTCAGACCTGTTTGCCCCCTCCCTATGCTGGACACTCACTAGTTGTTGCATCCCACATACTTCAATTTGCTGGTAATGGGCAAACTCTAGTCTTCCACTTTGAAACACGGGAATTTGGAGTCAGATGCCCATGAAGCTTGTTTGCTGTAGCATCACTGAACATCATCTGCCTTGCAGGTGTAATTTCAACAAATGCAGCCCTCCACAAAGAGGAGCAGCTGAAATCAAAGATATTTAGGGGGCAACAAACAAGGGTTTCCACAAATATATATATTCCCTCTTGAAAGAAAAAAAAAGGGAAATTCCTTTCATTGTACATCTTGTACTTCACTGCGGAATAACCTTAAAATCATAAACTTAAGTACCACTTTTACAAATACATTTGTATTTACCCACTTCACAGTCATATGAGGCACCAAGCACAGCTAAATGAAACTTCAGTGATTTCTAAATACAAGCCATATGCTCAACCTTTCTGACCTCTACCAGATTCTGCCTGGGTTTTGCTTCAAAATAGTACGCGGATACTATTTGCATGTAAATTATGGCACAACACCCTAAAATAGGACAGCATTGAAAACTGGATCTAGGACTCTCCAGAGATTACTGAAATTTAACTGAACATTCAGATGCACTTTACAGATGGCTTTTAAAAATGTCAAGTGTCTTAAACATATCAAGTAATATTTGCAGTTACACACCCTCAAGTATCTGCTCGATTTGTGCTATTTCCTATTGCAATTCTGCAAACATGGCTGTAACCTGACATTTTTGTACTGGCAAGTTTAAACCGGCAATTTAAATTGTAACGGAATACAAGGCCAGCTGAACTGGTTCAGGGTTCAGACGTCTCTGTAAATATTGCATGTGTCCAGCTATAGCTTAAACCATGATGTGAGGACAGTCACAGGGCAGCACCTGCTCACTGTCACCTGCACAGGTTCCCTGGGCAGAGCTGGTGCGTGAGCCACGTGCTCGGCCTTTGTAGCTCATACTTGGTTCCCATGGAAACTGCTATAAAGCCACAAACTTTGCATCGAAATCGTTTTTCCCCTCTAAAATTAATAGTGTGGTGCATCTCAAAACAGGAGAAAAATACGAGTGAGAGATTTTGTTCAGGCCATTATGTGTTTGAATACTTTTTTAACCTTAAGTGTAGAAAACCGTAGGGATGGCATAGTTCTGAAAGAAATTAAAGATCTAAAATAATAAATGGTTTAACTCAGCTAGATCTTATCTGACAATTGTTGCCCCAGGATATACTTTAGAACAGCGGTTTGCCAGCACTGTAAAGTGACTAATTCTTGGAAGAGCAAGTTGTGAAGATCCTGTATTTACACCCTTGTCTAAATGTTTAGGTACTAAAGGACAGATAGAAACCAGTTAAGATTGCAACACGTGTTGATGCAGTAATTAACATTAAACTTGAAAATCACATTTGTGACCAAATCTGAGTGTACTAAAATTGTGCCTTTTTTATACAGGTATTAATCAGGGGTGAGAAAGCCTTTGAAAAGAAAATTGTTAGTACATCAAAAGGCCTGGCAAAAACATCCAAGACTGAAATAAAGAAGCACATTGGTGTCAATAAGTAGAACTATCCTATTTCTCAAAAAATGTGTTCAGACTCCTACCCTGATACACGCAAACCTGTTCAGGAAATGCCTTGGTTTCCAAGCCTAGACTTCCCTGTCCTGACTCTCCCCAGATTTCTTTCCTTAAACACCTTTTCACTCATCTCTGTGTCTCACTCTTGTGCTTTCCAAGCCACTCTCCTAGAAAGCCTCCACGTCTTTAGCAGTCTTACTCAGATTGCTCCTTCTTTTCACATCTTTGAACTTTCCAATACGTTCAAGTAGATGATTCTCAAAACTGGCTCATACTTGAGTGTTTCTCTGCCTCATCTCTCACCAGCCTCTAGGGTATTTTCCAGTCTGCATAGACAAGATGTTCTCTTTGGACTTAAACCCTTCCTTCTGCCAAGTTTCCACCTGCCATTGGCAGTCAGTGTTGTTTTCAACTGCTGGCTGTTGCAGCGGCCAGTCAAGCTCTTCTCATCCCTGTCTCTCCTGCAGCCTCCTACCTGGAAAATGTTTCACTTTCCCGTATGGGTTACACACCTTGAAAAAAATCACACACACAAACACCTGACCACCTCAAAACCTAGGAAAATTGAAATTAATGGACAGATAAAGGAAATACTAAAAAGAAGCCTTAGAAAGCTTTGCAGTATATGTAAGTAACAAAGCATTTATTAACTAAAAAGAAGGAGGGAAAGAAAGGATCCTCCAGCCCGGCTTGAGATGGAATGAGGGCAGACGTTTGCAGCTTTTAAGCTTTCTACTGATTGCCAGTGTGACATTCTTACTCTCCATAAATCCCTATGAAAATGTTTCTACTCAGCCTAATGAAGTTTACCCTGCTTCCTCTTCACCCTTGGTCTTCAGCTGCTGCCTGGTATGGGAGTTAATGAGAAAACCTTTCCTGTGCACATTACATAGGAAAGCTTAAGCACCTAAAGCCATTGTATAGGATGCTCTGCTGGAGCTGCTTCCATAGGCCTTCCCAACGCCTTCTCTCTAAACTTCCACAAGACAGAGTACAATAAAGGGTGCATTACTCCTAAGCACACATCTAAAACACAACTTAAGGGATTAACTCAGCACATCTCATGAAATAAGGGGTCTTCATTTCTATGAGCCTTACCTCTTCCTGGTAGGCACAGACCAGGTAGGAAGGCTGGTGAAGCTTTGTAAAACAGCGGGGAAGGATCCAGGGAAGAACAGTAGAATTTTTGCTTGTTAATGCTCTAAGTCTCTTTTTGCAGCTCCAGAAACTCTTTGGGAAATTACTTCATGGACATGACTGTGTTTGTTTGAAAACTCTCCCAGTGAGAGATAATTATTTCTGCAGCCTGATAAAGGCAATGTAAATAAATCACATATATCACTACTTAATCCTTAACAGAGGCTAGTGCAGGGGAAAGAGGAAAAAAAACACAAACTAAACAAAACCTCTTAACTCGCAGTACTCAGAATACAAGATTACAGAAGTGGCCCATACTGCACCTAATTAAATATGGCACTGGATCAGTGCTAATGAATTTAATTTCTTCCTTCTTCCAAATGAAAATGTGAAGTAAAAACAAGAAGCCAGGGGAGGGGAAAGAAGAGAGGGCTGGAAGGGGAGAAGATGAATTTACAGCTACTGTTTACTCCTGTGGTGTATTCCTCAAACACCAGGATAAAATTATTTATTACTCTTACTTACAATACTTTTCAGCAATATCTTTAAATGCTTCTAAATTTTTAAAGAAATGGGCACATTGCAAGTTCAACTTGAGGAGATTGCAATTGAGCCAATAACTCTTTCAAGCCCCAAATCTCATCTGTCCACACTGTAGAGTAGGACCTACATGGATCTGAAGTGACAGACACATGGTCCTATGTGAAATTCCTCTACAAAGTGCTAACACAACTTGCATTCATCACACTGGCAATTCTAACTGGAATTCTGATAGGAAACTTTTTGAACATGACCAAGATAATGGTGAGAATTTTGATCTTCCTGCGCTGTGCAGACGCTCTTGAATGCTCCATATAAATGGGGTGGATCCACTAAAAGAAGACAGAAGTGAACATCAAGAATACACTCTATATTATCTGTTTGCTGTTCAGATGGAGAACACCATGCCAAAAGCAGATAGCTAATCCTGAATCATAGACAGACTAAAAGCTTCCCTCACAATTAAAAGAGAAAATGAGTTTCTTTTCATTAAGCCAGACATTGCACTGATCAACATGAGCTTATAATTTACACATCTCCTTTTCCTCAATAATTATTAAGCAAATTAGGAGACAAGAAAAGCTGCTACCTGGATAGACAATTACATCTTAGCGAATGATCTATGCTTGGGATTCATTTTTTCCAATTTTTCTCCACCAAGATGCCATACTTACCGCTGTCCGTCTGAGTTCCTAATGAGGAAGAGCAGCATTTTGGAAGAAAAATTTGGAACTATAGCCCTGAAGAGAAGTGTCATTTACAGCTATGTGTGAGTGATAATCAAGCCTGGAGAAAAAGTGAAAGAGAGTAAGAGGGTAAAGTTAAAATTCTTTAGGATTCTTCACTTAGGTTACTTGGACACTAATGAGTATCATTCCAAATTTATGTTCCCTTTCTCCCTTTCCTTAATTTCAGCCTAATGACTCTTTCTAAGATCTGGGTGCATCATCCCAATCCCTTCCTTGCTCCATTTTTTTGTGGGGAAGTCTCAGTTCAAACATGACAAAGATAACTGATGTGTCAGAGCCTCATGAAGATAAGTGCCAGGAAATCCTGTTTTCCCCAGAGAAAGCAGGGCTTTGGTCAGCATCATCTGCATATGCCTTCAAATCATGCTGTATAGGAAAACATAAGGTTTATGTTTGGGCAATCTTCCTTTTCAGTCTACCACCATCAGTTTGGAACCAGGGATTTTGAGGGTTTTTTGTTTTCTTTCTCCTGCTTTTAGCACAAATAGGTCAGTGAACTTAACAGCTTGAAACCTTGACTGAACCATCTGTTCTTCATTAAAAGCCATTAATGACAATGATAATGGCGCTTAATTAGGCTGCATGCAAACATATGCACACTTCAAGGGCTCCAGGGCTCCAGGCAATCAAAGATCCAAATTGAACCAGCTGCTATACACTATTGATGAACACTAGGAGCCCCTATCCCATCTTATCCCAAAGTAGAGCCACAAGCAATCAGCATCCCAATGGACATGTGGAGAGGGTTATTCTGATACGCACGTGGGTCAGGGTCTTTTGCCTTTGTTCCCATTGTCCTTCCACTATTTCCTCTTCACTGTGTTGAGAACAATTGGGAAACACCATCACAGCCTGGAAGCATGTGTTCTCCATCACCGTCTGACAGTTTTAGTTCTCTGGTGCATAGAAATGTGTGTGTATGCAGGGCTTGAAGAAGCACATCATCATGCTACACCTGTAAACCACTCCCAACAAGTCCACTGACTTGCTACTTCCTCCACACCTGACTTCTGGAGGTCACTTTGTTGTTCTCTGCCTTGGTTTCCTAATCTCTTAAAGTAGAGATGGAACCACTGCACAGGCACATGTCACAGCTGCATCAGAAAGGTTAGAGCTATGAAATCCTTGATATGAACAACATCTAGAACTTGGAGCTATACTCCAAGTTTCCTTTTCACGTAACAGCTGCATCACAACAATCAAATGATCCCCAAAAAACCTGATCTATAGAAGCACTGTCCATTGCAGCAAGGATCAAGTGGCATTCTTGCCTGTGGAAAACTGGAAATCTAGGCCTGTTTCTGCTCCCAGTTTCCTCTGTAACCGTAGGTAGGTCTTTTTCCTGCTCCTACCTTTGGGAATTGGCATTTGTAAAAGGGGGATGATGAAACTGACCTGCTCTGTAAAATGCTTTGAATTGCATTCAAAACCACTATTTTATAATGAAGGACCAGTAACAGTACTCCTGGGAAATACATCCAGGCACAGTCTCCTGACATGCATAGTGTTGTTCATGTGTGTGTACTGAAGGAGTAGGGTAGGTAGAGTGATCAGGAATGCACAGCAGCAGATGAGGAGCACACAGTAGCTGCATCCACTCAGCACATTATGCATTCAGAGCGAGTGCAGGTGCTGAGACCCTTCAGAGAGCAGTTACTATGGAGGCAGAGCTGGCAGTGAGAATACACCACAGCAGTGCTGTGGTGCAACTGGTGGGAAACCTGGTATTTTAAACTGGCCTAAGCCCAGTCAATGAATGCCAGGTTTTAAAATGAGCTCAAAATGTGAAACAATCAAGTGTCTTGATGAGGTTTTGAGCCAGAACCTGAGGGAAGAGAGACCCACTCACTCTCCTGTAGCATGTCTTGCTTGGAGGTGACCATTTCAGCTTTGTGTCACTAATCTTTGCTAATACCAAAAGCCTGAGCAAGGTGCCAATACTTACAGGCCTGTGAGACAAACCAGGTTCCACTTTCTCATCTGTCAAGGGAGCAGCAGCACACTGTTCATAGAGAACTAACCACCCCAAAGATGGGAATGGAAAACAATGGCCAGGACTTCCTTACTCCAGTGAGCCTTTAGCATAAGGGACAGGAAGAAAAAATGAAGATTCTGAGAATAAATCTGATAATGTCCCATCTATGAAGACAAAAACCACCTAGTCCACTGTTTTAAAATATTAGAAAGGCTCTTCCACTTCTTGTATTACTGTATTTATCTTACAGTCTGGGGATTAGCATTTCACCTGTACCATCTTTCTGACAGAGGCCATTTCTTCAGCTTTTTTACTGCTTTGTCTGTAGTTTCACAACCTTGTAACAGAAAGTCTTAAATAGACGAATCCATTCCTACCACTCTTTCGTGATCACAACATCATAATCACCCAGGCTCACAAACTCTTCTTTTCAATTTCAGAGAATTCATTATTGCATAAGAATTGGTTTCTTAATATTATAGTATCTGATAAGCAATGTTACAAAGCTGTAAAACACCACCAAGCTGGTTTGCAGAAACATTCATTAATGACATGTCTCTCCTGTAATAACAGGCTGGTGTACAAAATCCACCAACTGTGGAAAACCTGCATTACTGCAGCTATAAAAAAAAAAGTAGCTATGCAATTTCAAAAGCAATACACAGCTACATTACTGCTGCTTCATGGAAAGTAAAGTTATGTTTTACATTAGTCTATTTTTTTTTTACACAAAATGCATCATAAACCACCTGAAAACTCAGCATGCACTGACAAGTGGTCTTAGAGGACAGTACTATATGCCTTTTTCTCACAGCTGAGTACAATACGTTGGCTAGAAACATTCCTTTTTAAATATGAAGTTCAAATAAAACTGATAACTCAGTTTGAAATTCTTCATGTTCTGACCTCTGGACAATGCAAAATAGAAATATTTTTCTAAACTAATTCTTTTAGAAAGCAAAAGATAGGCAGTGTCACTGTATCTATGTTTTAACAGCTTGGATTTCCCAAAATGTGCTAGTGTCATTTATTCCAGTGGTAATTTTGTATTCCCTGTCCTTCTTTAAAGATACATCCATAAGCCTCCTGAATCTGTTTTCACCATACACCATTGCCCCCACTCCTTCTCCCTGCTCCAACCCACAGCAATATTTCTTTATAGTTGGATGTTAATAAAAAGGTGTCCCTCTCTAGAAGCAACTCATTACCCAAGCAGGTTGAAGGAGGTTATCAGGAATTAGGTATTACTGCACAGTGACCTGTGAAGGTTGTTAATCCAAGAAGAGCAATCATGAGGAGCGAGTGCATGAGGAGGTGCCTGTGGCAGAGCAGAGCCCTGTCACTATGCAGGGTTGTCTATACCAGTTTTGAATACCTTTGTTCCCCAATTCCCTTCCTTCCCCAGAGGGTCCGGGTGCAGTTACTCCCTGGCCTGGGAGGGGTGTCTCCCAGCACACAGCAGCAGGGTACAAAAGGGCTGACTCCCCACAGGCAGCAAAAGGCAAGGTGCGTGGTCAGAAAGGCTGACAGCCCAGGCTGACAACATCAAGGATACAGCAGCAGTAGGGAACACCTCTGTGCCAGGTGAGAGGGGCTAAGCAAAGAGAGCTCTGCGAGCAGACCGCAAACCACCGTGATACCTTGTGCTGAAAGGAGCCAGCCTCAGTTCTGTCCCTGTGGTGTTGGGGTCCCAGCTGTGAAGGGGCTGGGCTGGCTTAGGAGGATGTTGGTGAGTTGGTGTGTCAAAGGATGGTGATTCTGGGCCTGGGAGCTGTCATAGGACAGGCTACACACAGATTGTAGTAATGAGCTTTTCCTCTGGGTCCTGAGCTCTGGTATTGAGAGCACAAGCATAAACAGCTGGGGAACATAACTTACTTTGGTCATAGGACAGCCAACAACCTAGTTACCAGACAGGAGAGTGCTGAGAAACAAGCTCTCCATCTCATCACTGGAGGTTATTTGTGAATTTTGGGCTTTCAAACAACAAATCTAGTCAAAACACATCAGTAAATACAAACTGACTAATGAAGATATTATGAAAATTGTTTTCTTTTTTTTTTTTTAATTGACTCATTATTTACAAAAAGATTCCACACAGTTGAACTCAGGGCTTGATTTCTCCCATTCCTTTTCTTTTTTGTTTGCCTATACCACAAGCATTTCAGAACAAAAGTTTCCTTTTTCCAGCCTTCTCCGTAGTACTACATGCGTTCAACACACTTAATCTGGTGAACTCCTGATTCTGGCAAAAGTCCCCAGCCACCTCTGTAACCAAAGTATCTTAATCAAGCAGCAGAAATTAAATAGAAACAAAATCATACCCATTAATCTTGAAGAGATTTGAGCACACTGAAAGTATAGACCAAAAGGATCAGAAAGTGCTAAAATTCCTGTAGCAGAACAGACTCAGTGATAGCCTCCTACAATTTGTGTGTGAATTTAATATTCAACAGGAGAAGTATGGACAGGAATCACTGCATAAGCATAGGATTCCTTCCAAGTGTGTAGGAAAGGGGCTACCCTGCAACACTGGCCAGAGTTGCCACAAGCACGGGTGGCATTTGGAAACACCTCACCCACGGGATGCCTCCACTGAGTACAGTTGTCAGACACTGAGCTCATTTTCACCTGTACTCTCAGACATTCCAACTATCTGCAATTGCATTGGCATAGTTCATTACCATAATTCTGGCTTTCAATTCAGTTTTTGGTTGGCAATACCGGAAACCTGAATTTTGGGTCCCTCATAGCAGGTTAGCAGTGGCACAACAGCAAAATACCCAAGTGGTGTAATATCACTCTGCTGGTTCACATTTTGTACTGCTGAGACCCAGCAAGGTAAGAGACATAAACCACTCGAAGGGAAACATAGCAGGCTAAGAGAGACATAATTCATTCAGCTTAGAGTACAGATAGTGTGTACTCATTTTAGTCTGAACACCATACAGATATTCCCCAAAGTAGCAAAACACCTACCCTGCTTGCATTGGAAAACTTTCCTCCTCCTGGAGGGACAGTGCAACCATCTACACAGAGTCTAATGAAACTAAGAAGGCAGGAGCAAGGATTCCAAAGTCTAATCTGCTGTAATGAATTAATGCTGTCCTAAAAAATCTCACTGGGCTGAGCTTTCAAACCCTTTCCCCTCAAATATCTAGGGCGGTGTTGAAAAATGCATGTGCCACCGTCACTGAGAAATGGACAGCTTCTTTCCATTCCTCTTCCTTTTGCTGGGTAAACAGGCCAATCGCAAAGTCAGCAGCCATGGCAATTTCTAAATCAATATTTATCAAGCCCTTCTCCAACTGCTATTTCATGCCTCATTGGTCAGAGAGCATCCTCTCCAAGTGAGCCAGAAAATCCTGACCTTGCAAATGACAGGAGCTGCTTGAGGATTACAAAGTAGAGCAACTCCTCTAGCTAAAAAAAAAAGAAAAAAAAAAAAGAACAATTCACGTGAATATCCTCATGGCATTACACATTCTTCTGCCCTTTTCCTTTCTCTCTTCTTTCAGCAGTAGTCCTTGAAGCTGAAGGTTCATTTAAGAGCCCTAAACAAACAGCTTGTTCATTAGCAAAAATCAAGCTACATGTAAATGACATTAAAAGCCACAGATACCCTCAAGGGAATCTGGTTTGGATTGGGGTTTTTTTGTCTGTACTTTTAATGACATAAAAGATGGATTTCTTCCTGGCTCCCCCCCAGGCATAGTAAGTGAGTTTACAATTATTCCATCAAACAAAACCAATGGCACCAATGAGGTGGAATAGACTGACAGAAAGGTGTTTCAGACACAATCCTTCCATCCTAGCACTCCACAGAGGAAGCTACAGAGAACAGAGGAACCTGGAAGAGGCCAAGTGCTGTTAGATCACCTCTGAAAAAACTGACACCAAAAAATCAACCAAAAGCTCAGGGACATTTGAGAGAAAAGAAAGCATTGCCCTTCCTAGTCAGAGAAAATAACTTGTTAAGAAAACAAATACGTCCATGATCCTTTGAAGAGATGAAGTGGTGTTATTTACCAGCAAACCCTCTGAAGTGTATGGACTGCCTCCAGGAACCACTCAGGCAAATCAGCATGAACCGTGCACTCCAGTGCATAGAGGATTCACAGTGCCACACAATCTGGTACCACAACATGTCCCTTTGCTGCAGCTTGGCATGCCTGAGGTTTTCTGGGAAAATACATTTGTACCTGAACACCCCACCAAAATATACACTGAAGGGGAGGTGTTGTTCCAACCAGAAAAGAATGAAAACAAACACAATCAAAGTGCAAGTGGGAAGGATCCAAGAGGAGTCACTGCTCTTTAAGGTTTTTTATTCTCAAGCAGAAGAGAAAAATGCCTCCAAGCACATTCCACACACGGAAATTGCATCTTCAAGTTTACTTCTAGTCTTAAGCTAATTGGAGAATTTCTGGAACTTTGGCTACTGTAGTGTAAGATGTCTTAGGCCTTCTCTGTACAAGTCCCTTATTCAAAACAAAACAACAAACAATAGGGATGACTTCTGTGCACATTTCCCTCTCATTAATCCCCACTACTCTTCTGGGAATGCTTCTTCCTAAACAGTTTCTGTCTTTGCTATTTATCCTATTCTTTTGGTTACAAGCTGTTATAAAATTGTTCATTTTATTTTCCTTATTTGTGTACAGTCTAGCAATGACCTAGCTGTTCTTTTCAGCATTCCCAAATTGGTCCTCACTTCTTCAGTCTCTCTGACTCTTTTCTGAACTCTACCCAGAA
This sequence comes from Oxylabes madagascariensis, assembly GCA_013400675.1. Taxonomy (NCBI): domain Eukaryota; kingdom Metazoa; phylum Chordata; class Aves; order Passeriformes; family Timaliidae; genus Oxylabes; species Oxylabes madagascariensis. The sequence goes on along the minus strand of VYZR01101696.1, from coordinate 80,187 downwards.
GTTCAGACACATCACCACATTTGAAATATTGCACAGGACTTCGTATTTAAAACTCTCTCTACTCATTCAGAGAGCAATTTTGTTCAGGGGAGTTTTGTCATGGAATGTCACTTGGATGACAGCTCCAAATTGCATAAAATAACACATCTTTACTGGCACCTCAATCCCTGGGAAGAGGCCACGGTCCACACCCAAGCCCAACGACTTCAACTGGCACTTTGTTCCTAAGGAGGCCAAGCTGACCACTTTCAACCTTTTTTTGTACAGATCTATTGTTTTAGTTAAGCCATGTTTCATATGATTTGCCCTGCTTGAATCCTATTGTATTGACTTCTGTCCAGACTTCAGCATTTTAGTTGCCTTTGTATTTACATGGTATTCAGCACCACTTTCCACGTTAGCAGCATCAGTGAACTAATGGGCTATTTGTTGTTTCCCCAGTCATTAGTCAAGGCCTTGCACAGAACAAGCCCTTCAGCAATAGTTGTGTCTGCCCAGGACGCTGCTCCTCAGCCTCATTACTGCTATTTACCATTTCTCTATATGGACATCCCTGATTTGGCAATTTCAGGCTCCCGTGCCTTTCCCTGTTTTATGGAGGGGCACACCAGAAGAGCAGGATGCTCCGTGGCCAGTAGGGATGTGTAACTGGCCAGCTGGCTCCAACCAGACTGAGCAGATATGGCAGAAACAGCAGAGCTGTTCTCTCAGCAGAGACACAAATAGATGCTCACGTCTCTTCTACTCATTCCCCAGTTCCCATGGAACATAGGCACTCCATACATTTGCTTTCTGTTCTATCACATGGTTTCAAGTTGACTGGATTGCAGGATTCCCCAGAACTCCTTCCTGAAGGAACTAGTCTATCAACATACTTGAGCTGGAATGCATTTGTGTGCTCTTGCAGTAACAGCGACTTGGGAGTCAGTCATGGTGGCAGATGCATCTCATCAGGATCCCAAAGGCTGAGCAACAGCAGTCCCTGCAGTCAAGCTCTGTGCAAGGCCAGGGACTTAAGTTTGAAAGTACATTGAACAGAAAATATATTTGAAAAAGTGAATTTTTGTGAGGTGACTATCAAAAGATCTTATTTGGGTGTCCCTGCCTAAGAGTCGCCAGAAGTTCAAAATCTCTGAAGTCTGAACTTCCACAAAAGCAATGATGGGGCATTTGGTTAAGGGGATAAAAAGAGAGAAAGGCTTGCACAGGGATTACTATCCTCTGTCAATTGCTTCAGAGAGACCTTAGGCAGCTGCCTTAGCAGTTTGTTGCTGTATTTTCTCATCTGTCAAGTAAGAGAAAGAAGCAAACCATTTTAAACAGGCATCAAGTTACTAATTGCATTAGTGTTTATGGACTGCCTCGAGATATACTGGGTACAGGGGGAAACAAAAACTTGGGAAGGGTGGGCAAGTCAAGGATCAAATTTTGAGGCATCAACTTTAAAGGTGTTTCTCAGGGTTCAATTCCAGGCCCCCTTCTGTTCAATATATTTATCAAGAATGTGGATGAAGGAGTTGAATTCACCATTACCAAGTTTGCTAATGGTATCAGACTGGGAGGTGCTGTTGACTCCTGAAGGACAAGAGCCCTTGCAGGGGATTATACGTAGACACCCTGCTGTATTCAGTACTGGTGCAGCCTTACCTGAATATTGTGCACAGTTCTGGGCTTCATAATTTAAGAAGGAGATGAAGGTCCTTGAATGGGTCCAGGGCACCGCAGCAAAGTTGGTGAAGGTGCTGGAATGTCCTGAGGAGCAGCTGAGGATTTAGGGGATATCTAGTTTGGAGAAGAAGAGCCTGAAGGGTGACTGCATTGTTCTCTACGGCTTCCTGAGGAGGGGACAGAGGGGGAGGTGCTGAGTGCTTCTCCCTGTGATGCAGAGACAGGNAAGCCTTTTGTTTCTGAACAAATTTATTTCTCTTTGAAATTAAGACCTTCTGATTTCAATTTCACCTCCTCTGCTGCTGCTAAAATGAAGCTGCTAAAAGCAAAGATGACATGGAGTAATGTCCTTTTTGGGCTAGGCAAAATTTCATAATGTATAGATGGAAAAACTTGGCACAGCTCATTCATTGGACACTCTGAAATAGTAGAGCATTTTCTTCTGTCCACTTTCNTTCTCTACGGCTTCCTGAGGAGGGGACAGAGGGGGAGGTGCTGAGTGCTTCTCCCTGTGATGCAGAGACAGGGACATGTGGGAATGGCTCAAAGCTGCACCAGAGGAGGTCTAGACTGGACATTAGAAACACTGATTTACCAAGAGAGTTTGGTCAAACCCTGGAACAGGCTTCCTAGAGAGGTGTTGAATTCCACAGCCTGACAGTGTTCAAAAGGCCTTTGGACAATGCCCTTAATAACCTGCTTTACTTTGGTCAGCCCTGAATTGGTCAGGAAGTTGGATTATTCTGTTCTGTTCTGTTCTAAACAGTAGAATGCACAGGTCACAAAAGCTTGAAGCAAGCCTTTCAAGTTTGCTGTGCCACCTCAGCTCTGAGATAAGAAGTTCCCTCTTGACAAGTAGGCCTGGCTGGCATAATTTCCCCAGATGATTCAGAAACTCTGACTAATGTACAACACCATCAGTTATACTTTCATTTTGTGTACTTGGCTTCCTTCTCCACCCACCTCCTCAGAAAGGACTGATTTGCTGCTACATTTCACCATGAACACCTGTATCCCTTTTCACTGCTGGTGCCAACCAAGTCCCTCAAACAAGGTTGTTGCATTTGACCTTCNTGACATGGAGTAATGTCCTTTTTGGGCTAGGCAAAATTTCATAATGTATAGATGGAAAAACTTGGCACAGCTCATTCATTGGACACTCTGAAATAGTAGAGCATTTTCTTCTGTCCACTTTCTCCCATCTCAGATAACATCTGGCACAGACGTTTCCTTGCTGCAGGCCAAACAGGCCCTTGACAGGAACCACAGGAACACACACTTCTGTGCTATCAAGCAGCACTACAGCGAATGTGCTTTTAGGGCAACGTGGAAATCATACAGGCACATGTAAAGGTGTATGGAAGAGGGTGGGAATCAGATGGCCACACCACATAAACAATGAAGTTACGAGCTGGGTCCTGACTCTACCTCTGCTATAAAGGAAAAAACTGGCTAAGTTATATATAATATTCTGAGAATAGCTGGGAAGGAGAGCTTCTTTAACCTCCTCACACATGCCTTCGCAGAGTGCATCTACTGTGCAGACAGATTTTGCATGAATGATTAATAGAGGGTTTTTAACATGGATACACAAGCACACACAAACCAGTTACCTGTGACATGCTTAGTGCAGGACTGGCATGGTCTACATATTCCTGCTACATTTACACAGTTTGCTGTGGCTGCAGTTTTACAGTTAGGGG
>VYZR01101696.1:54879-64899 GCA_013400675.1 Oxylabes madagascariensis | reverse complement strand
AATCACATCAAATACTTATAAAATAATTAACAATAAAAAAATCCTGTTAGAGCACCGTGCTTTTGTTATTTTAAATGACATTGATCTGCTGCAGATAGAAACCACAGATCAAAAGGGAAAAAAAAAAAGAAATTGTAAGGAAACACCAGTTCTGCCCATTTCCTCTCTGAAATAAGGGGAAAAAAAGATGAAACTGATTATTTTCTGGCAACCTAAGGGGAAGGGGACTGGTACACTTAGGAAACTGTCAATACAGAGACAGCACCAGTCACAAATGCCCTAAGCCCTACGTGATTATGCAGGCATTTGAGGGGGCAGCACTTGACCGTCAGGTGAAAGAAAGGTACTGTATTATGGTTGGACACAAGCTCTTTTCTTTTGCAAACGCAATGTTCTTTTCCAAACGCAATGATTCTTTGATTCCATTAAGTTGCTGTCTGGAATTTGTTTCTTGTATGAACAACTGCAATCATTACAAGTGTGCCTATTAACAGTGATTCACACTCCTGTTGGGACATTCACTGGAGCAAGGTTAATTACAGGCGTGGTTTCTTCAGAGGAAAGCTAGCTTGGTCTCTGATAGGTAAAAACAGAGGCTGAGCTCTTCAAACCAGGTATCACCCTGCACCTTCTAGAGGAATTTATTCATAAAAACAAAACATCAGAAATATGTTTTAAAAGTTTTGTTCATGTAAGTCAAGTTCTCCAAACAAAAGCCTGCCAGAGTGACCATGCAAAAGTATAAAGAAAACATCCAGTGAGATCATATAACTAGAGTAAATTCCGGACTTGATGTGGCACTTATGGTGAGCCTTTTAGGGCTCTATATTCGCAGCCCTTGTGTCTGAGGCTCCAATTCAGAATCTGGATGTAGAAGTGGGATCAAATTAGACATTTTTAAAATAAGGTTTGAGCTAGGAAACTCCACTTCAAAGTTTAAATTGCATTCTCCTCAGAGGACAACCAATACATATTCTAATTAAACAAGCAGATACTTTTTTTTTCTCTAATGGGGGGTGGTTACTGCCAAGCATTCTGGCCTGCAAAGAAATTATATTTGATCTTATTAGACATGTAACCAAATTAAGGGAGAAAAGAAAGCAGTTTAGAGATCATCCAAAAGACAGCCAAGGGAGGGTATTCAGTGTTTGCACCACTGCACTAGGAACTCCTATTTCTTAGAGGTCTAACACAATACATCTGAGTTACTGAGCGTATGCACAGAACACTATCTTGGAGAAACTGCTTGTATGTATACGTTAAGGAAATCCTCTCAGGATCAGATTCCTCCCTGTTCACACTGTCATTCTGTTTGCAGGGTATAGTGAGAGGAAAGGACCATTCCAAATCCAAGGTACAAAAAAAGCAATGGAAGGATCTGGAGAAAACAGACATTGTCTTGAGAACCCAGTTTCCAGCCTGACTGAACAAACAGCTTTTCCAGCTCCTTCAGTTTATTCAACAGTCCAGTGCCTTTCAGACATATTCTCATCTCCTCTGGGAAGAAGCAGAACAACTTGAAGGAGAATGGAGGAAAACGTTCCAACATCCATCACAGAGAGGCCACACACATACATGCTATCATATCTTGACAACCTGTATGTTGTTCTGCAGGGCTGGGAGCATTCCACTAGTGCTTCACTAGACAAAGATGCCAAGAATGTCCAGGTAAGACACTAAAACCATCTGAACTGCAAGCAGTTTCATCAGTGAAGTATAAACTGATCTTTTCCATTCTTCACCTTGGCCCTCTTCTTGCACAAGTGCTTTGCTATGAGTCTGTTGCTGGTGCATTCTCTGCAATTTCTTTCTGTGTCACTACCTGCAGGTANNNGTAGAATTCTTTAAGGCAGTAGCTGTCCCAAGATATTGATAAACTGCAAACAGAACTATCCAAATTCAAGAAAGACTCTAACAAAGCATTCTCATGGTTGAAAAAGACTCCTGCAGAGCTATCAAAATATTTATTTACATCCTGTACACATTACAAAATTCAACTTTGCATTCTACAAAGTACTAGAAGAGACTTTGTAACTGGAGGTCTGAAAAGCAAAGGGTAAAGTCTTTGATGAAGGCTGCTCTTAAATGGGAAGCTAGGAGTCCTTAAATTTTACCATCCATTTCTCTGAAAGACAACTGCTGGGCTCTCATCATCTAGACAGATTAAAACTTGAATGACTGATTAAACTTCTAATCACATCAAATACTTATAAAATAATTAACAATAAAAAAATCCTGTTAGAGCACCGTGCTTTTGTTATTTTAAATGACATTGATCTGCTGCAGATAGAAACCACAGATNGTTCTTTTCCAAACGCAATGATTCTTTGATTCCATTAAGTTGCTGTCTGGAATTTGTTTCTTGTATGAACAACTGCAATCATTACAAGTGTGCCTATTAACAGTGATTCACACTCCTGTTGGGACATTCACTGGAGCAAGGTTAATTACAGGCGTGGTTTCTTCAGAGGAAAGCTAGCTTGGTCTCTGATAGGTAAAAACAGAGGCTGAGCTCTTCAAACCAGGTATCACCCTGCACCTTCTAGAGGAATTTATTCATAAAAACAAAACATCAGAAATATGTTTTAAAAGTTTTGTTCATGTAAGTCAAGTTCTCCAAACAAAAGCCTGCCAGAGTGACCATGCAAAAGTATAAAGAAAACATCCAGTGAGATCATATAACTAGAGTAAATTCCGGACTTGATGTGGCACTTATGGTGAGCCTTTTAGGGCTCTATATTCGCAGCCCTTGTGTCTGAGGCTCCAATTCAGAATCTGGATGTAGAAGTGGGATCAAATTAGACATTTTTAAAATAAGGTTTGAGCTAGGAAACTCCACTTCAAAGTTTAAATTGCATTCTCCTCAGAGGACAACCAATACATATTCTAATTAAACAAGCAGATACTTTTTTTTTCTCTAATGGGGGGTGGTTACTGCCAAGCATTCTGGCCTGCAAAGAAATTATATTTGATCTTATTAGACATGTAACCAAATTAAGGGAGAAAAGAAAGCAGTTTAGAGATCATCCAAAAGACAGCCAAGGGAGGGTATTCAGTGTTTGCACCACTGCACTAGGAACTCCTATTTCTTAGAGGTCTAACACAATACATCTGAGTTACTGAGCGTATGCACAGAACACTATCTTGGAGAAACTGCTTGTATGTATACGTTAAGGAAATCCTCTCAGGATCAGATTCCTCCCTGTTCACACTGTCATTCTGTTTGCAGGGTATAGTGAGAGGAAAGGACCATTCCAAATCCAAGGTACAAAAAAAGCAATGGAAGGATCTGGAGAAAACAGACATTGTCTTGAGAACCCAGTTTCCAGCCTGACTGAACAAACAGCTTTTCCAGCTCCTTCAGTTTATTCAACAGTCCAGTGCCTTTCAGACATATTCTCATCTCCTCTGGGAAGAAGCAGAACAACTTGAAGGAGAATGGAGGAAAACGTTCCAACATCCATCACAGAGAGGCCACACACATACATGCTATCATATCTTGACAACCTGTATGTTGTTCTGCAGGGCTGGGAGCATTCCACTAGTGCTTCACTAGACAAAGATGCCAAGAATGTCCAGGTAAGACACTAAAACCATCTGAACTGCAAGCAGTTTCATCAGTGAAGTATAAACTGATCTTTTCCATTCTTCACCTTGGCCCTCTTCTTGCACAAGTGCTTTGCTATGAGTCTGTTGCTGGTGCATTCTCTGCAATTTCTTTCTGTGTCACTACCTGCAGGTACTTCAGTCGCATGGGAGGGAGCTGCTCATAAAGGTCAAATCCCAAAGGACTCTCTGCATTCAGCAGTCTGTAGTACAGCAGGTGCTTTTTCAAGTTCTGAAGGAAGAAACAGAAAGGTATCTAATCTTTTCCACCGTCTCAAACACAACACAGTAAATCTGCAAATAGTACAATTCCATCATATCCAAGATATTTAATTACATCATCTTCAATAGAAGAGCTATAAAAGGCAAATTTCTTCCAATAAAATTCACTTCTTTTTGCATGAGAATTCCTCTTCTAAACACAACTCCATTGTCTCCTCAACAACCCCTCACAATGACTTCTTGCCAGAAACCCAAGTGAATTTCTGAGTGTGATCTAATAATTTACCCTGGACACTAATAACAGAGGGCCAAATGACCCAGCTCTGTCCCACAAAGGACAGATTTTGGCAAGCTCCTTGAAAAAAAGAGAAACCTTACATCTGTCCTTTTCTTTTCAGGGGAAGCATCCAACTAAGAAATAAAACAGATTACTGCTGGCCACCTATTCGTAACTGCTACAATCATTCCTCTAGCATCTCTATCTATCTAAAAATAATGCTGCTTGGACTAGAGGTATGGAAATACAGTACAGGAGATTCGTCTAGGTTCCAATGGGCTCAGTGTTCTGAGGTCAATTACTACAAGAACTAGTTAAGTATATTTACAAATATTGCAGGCAAAAATCTTGCTGCCAATCTCCTCTCATTCTCAAATTACCAACATAATTAAACACAAATTTCAAAAGCCAAATACAAGTCTGTAAGAGTTTCCATGTATGGAAAACTTAACTCCCAGTGGCACAAGCTGAATCTTACAAATCTTACCTCATCCACCAACAGCCACGTCTTCCGCAGCATGCTTTTCCGAGCAGCATCTGTCTCCTGGGAACAAAACACATACTTTCCTTAATATGGTGCAGTAATACCTTTGCCCAGGGGCATACAGCACTCCAGGATGATTTGCTCATTATAATGATGAGCAGCTTGTTCCAGCAGTAAGTGCTTGAGATATCTTATCTTGAATTCTGCCTCTCTGCTCCTTTCCCTGATCTGAATCGCAGCTGACTTCTCAACCTCCAGGTAGAACTGCAGATCAGAGGTGAAGTGTTGTTAGCACAACGACTCTATCAAGGCCTGAAGGCCATAGGAGGGCTTCTGCTTCCTTACTCAAGCAAAGTCAGGGGAAAGAGTACTTTGCACCTTAAGATTGTTAAGGCAGAGGCCAAATCTAATACAAGCTCTCTCTGGCTGATCACCTTCCTTATTCTTTCTGCTTATTCTTCCCCCTACACCACAGAACACGTAATTGCTGACCTCAAAGATTTAGGTAGGACTGGCTACCATTAATGCAAGTGCATTAGGGTATAATGAACAAAAGCTGCTGCCTCATATGTGGATTCTCAAACAGCTCACCGGTCCTCAACACATTTGTTTACAGTTTTTGTTCTCAAGTCCCAAAGGTCAGTGACTCATTGCAAGCCACACTGGACTTATAGGGAGAGCAGATGTAAAACACAAAGACTGCAGCCCTGAAGCTCTGCCATCCATTACCCACCTGTGTTGTGCTTTCTTGGGAGAAAATAAAACTGTTCACATGAGCCACGGCCACCACGTACAGAACAGGGCACCAGGTGTGGCGCAGCGCACCAGTGACCAGCGTTCGGAAGTAGAGTCGCAGGAGGTTCAGGTTGTCCTCAGGAGGGGAAGCGTAGCGCTCAAGAGGCACGGGAAACTGCAACAAACCCATCCCATTACAATTCTTGTCAGGGTCTAAGTAGTCAGAGGAAGTTCATGACTTCTAGGGTGCCCTTCCTTGTGCATGCCCTCCTATAATGCGATGTACCCCACTGGCATGACCCCCATTTGCAGCAGAGCTGCTATGGCCCACCCTGACTGATGTGACCAGTGTTGTCAAACTCTTCAGCTTTATGGAGGGATGTTTTACTGGTCCTACCACTGCAGCTGATTCTTGGCACAGGTAAGATGTGCACTTATAAAGTAAGAAGACAGAGTATTTTTGACAGCATCACTAAATTCTGTCTTGTGTGCTCTGCTCACTCAAAAGAAACATAGTCCTACACTTGACAGACCAAATTTTCTTGCTGTTACTCAGCAGAGCACAACTCCAGTATAACTATATGTGGAAAGATGGTTGAGAGGGAAAATGACTATTTGTCTATGCATGGCCAAGGAAAAAGTTCTCACCAAGGTGTGAAAACACTTATTTAAGGGAAAGGTAGATAATAGCAGAACACAAGGGGCCACCAGCCCTTCATACATACAACCTACAAATAACAAGATCTAAATGGTTAAACCAAGCAAGGTTTGGGACAGTTTCCACTGAAGACTGAGCAATTTCACAGCTCCTGCCCTCCACACGTACACACAAATCAAGGTTAGAGAATCAGAGGCAAGAGCCCAGTAACACAGAAATACAGAGTGACAGGCAATTGGCAATTACCATACGCCACGATTACCTGCTGTAACGGCACTCCCAGTGCCCGCAGGATATTTGTGTGCTCCCCAAAAACAGAGAGACGCAGATGAACACTGAAACGCTTCTGGAGAGGTAGAAGAACAAAGACTCCAAAGAGTGGATCTCCAAAGGAGACGCCCTCAAATTGCTCCAGGAGATTTATATAGAGATCATGGAAGGATGCTAAACCAGGGAGAGGAGCATCCAAGTTCAGGGAGTCCAGGGCCTTGGGTTGGCAATACACAGAGAGAAGGGCAGCTGTGTAGCGGTGGATTGGTGCTTCCAGAAAGAGGTCACTGCCAGTGAGGAAGACACACATAAGCCGTGCAAGTTTGGCAGCAGTTGGGATGCTCTGAAGGATTTTAGAACGCCAGGTTTCCAGCAACAAGACCCACTGCAGGTTCCAGGTCACAGTGTTGATGAGATCAAGTGGGAGAGAGTTCAGTATAGCCCCACGTGTCTCTGCATTAGTCACTTTGTTGTAGAGGCTGATAAGAGGAAAGAATGGCCAGTCTGAAGGCAGGATGGGCCCTTTGACCTCAGGAAGCAGCATTGACTGGACGAGGTAATTCCACCCTTGGTACAATGCCTGAGAACGCATAAGGGTAGGCTGCAAGTGGACAAAGTGAGAGAGGTAGCAGGAACGAATGGAAGGCAGATTCTGGTATGATTCACTCAGCAGGGCACCACGAGTAACCTTTGGAAGAAATGCTGCTGCAGAGCCAGGCTGTGCCAGTTTGGCACTGGTGCCCAGATGCAGAATATCAGAGAAGTCAGCTGCTTCTGGCCCTCCAGCTTTCCCTTCACTGTAAGGTAAAGACAAACAACAGTTAAAGAAACAAACAAACAAAAACCTGAAATGCCAAACAAACAACACATCACATAAATTCATCTCTACAGTCTTCCTGGAACAGAGCACTCAACACTTTCTACATCACTGAGCTATTCTAATACAGAGGGCCTGTAAAGCATCAGCTACCTTGGTATTTACAGCAAATTCACAGAACCACATTTGGTTGCTGACTAGCCACACTGAGGCTGTGCCATGAAAACACAACGCCAGTCTAGTGTGGAGGCTGAAACCCCTTGTCCAGAGAGGCAGCCTACTTACCAACACATACATGGGAGTGCTGAGATCAGACAACATCAGACAAAGCCTAGACAAGCCAGTACGACAATTCTGGAAACAGTAGCTTTGCAGCTGGCAGTGGCAAACTCAGGGGAACCACACAGACTGATAGAAACTGTGCATGTGGAGGGTGTTTGTCAAATCCATATGCCACAATCTCAGACCCAAGACTCACCATTTTGTTGACCCAATAAAAGAACCAAAACACCACCACACAAACAAATCTACTGACAAATTCTCCTTCTTTCTCAAAAAACATAGTATCTCCTTACAGCACTTTGGTTCGACCTCCTATAGAGATGCACCATGCCTAATTTGAAATGGATTGAGATGAACAAGATAAATTGCTACCATCTTCTTGCCCAGATAATAGAGGATTCATATTTGAGATGTTTGATTTCTTCCAGTGTAAGGTGGAAGACATGGCATTTGTCAAATCAGCAAATATTTGTGTAAGAACTTGATTAATAAGGGTTTGAGGAAGATTCATTAAGCTCTTCAGGTGGTGTCAAATTCTCATTTATTTTCTAGACTCCCTACTCTCAGGATGGCAAATGCTAGGCCCTAGGGACGTTCAGTTCTATCAGGAGTCACACAAGCCTTGTCACAGAGGAAATCAAAAGAAACTGGTCACATTTCTCAACACCAGTACGTCAGAAAAAAATATGCAACAACATTGCTTGCCCGATTAGACAGCTCCCTGCCTGGAGAATATGCCAAAGAGTAAGTAAAATTTAACTACAGGCACTGTTAAAGGCCAAAAATTACGACAAAACTGCACTGCTGAAGTATTTTTTCCATTTTCCCCACGTCTTCCCACATACCAGACTAGAGAAAGGAAAAAATGCAAAGCTTACGGAAGAAACTCTGGATTAAAGGCAAGATCCAGTAGGACCTCGTGAGCCAGATGCTCGCTCCCTGGCAACAGACGGCTTAGCAATGCCATGGCAACACAGTGATGGAGGGAGGCATGCTGGGTGTAATCCGGACAAGTGCCTGCCTGTACAGGAAGGAAAACAACAGATAAAAGCACTCTATCATTTGTCAATAAGACAATCAACAAGGACAGGAGGGTCAAACAAGACACAGATCTCGCTGTGAAATGAAAGACTGAGGCAGACTGCAAGAGCTGTCAGCATTCGTACCAAGAGATATTTCTGCTTCTCCTGACAGCCTTAGATAGATTATTTTTTTAGCAACACAGTTGAAAACTTTGTTCTTACTCTATCCCAAAGAAAGGCAAAAATATAATTTTTTCATCCGAAGTATTTTGGAACTAAATCCCCACAGCAGTAACTGGAAAGATGGTTTTGCTAGTAGGTTATAAAAGTCAGCAGAAGAGTCGCCAGACCTAAGTCAGATACAAGAAAGAACAGGGAGATGAAGACCAGCTGCCAGTGAAGTCAGTTCCTTGGGGTAAAGAAATGAAAGGTCTAATAACGATACCATTCTCCGAGCCAATGCTAACACAAAGTACTGCAGGTGATATTCATGGCGCAGGATCCACGCAGATGAGGGAGTCACAGAGGGAGGTCCAGTCTGCCAGCTTTGATGCAGATAATCCTTCAAGCCTCTGAAGCCCAGCACAGGGCTGTACTATAAAGGAATCACAAGTGGAGACAAATAATATTATGATAGTTTGTGTTTGGAGGAAAGCAAAACACAGCCCTCTCCAAGGCCCACCCCCTACCTTCTCTCACATGAGAATTCCTGTTGGCTACTCCAAAAGTCATATTTAGGAATAGTCTTATAAATATCTGCTTTTCTTCTCANACTGCCTACAATTTCCATAGTGTTCTTTAAGGCAGAAATCTGGCCAGCGGCTTAAAATGATTTACCCTTATCTGGCCAGATATTTCCCTTAGTAGCCAATCAGCTAATTCAACACAAGGTGACAGAGGAAGGCTTTGAGAAAGTTTATACTAGGTATTCTATCTTTCTAGGGCTCAGGCATTTGCTCTTTAGGGTCTGCAATCTTCCATGACTCACTCATTCTAAAAATTCAAAACAAACCAAAGTAGGAAGGACCCTCTTCAGAAGCACTGTAGCACTCATTCTCCTCTTTAATATTACCCCATTTTTCTTTGTTACGTATGCTTCAACCATGCCTTTCCTCCAATGACACTCAAGTTTTATATTTTGTTTAGCCAAACAACAGTTATTCAACTCTTCTCAACATTCTTTATAAATCCACCCTTTAAGCATCATCATCTGCTGTGTAATTCCAGCTTTCTGGCGTCAGCTGAATATTGGAATTCGAAGACAAGATATTTTTCTGATCCTCATCCCATTTTTTCTGAAAGTCAGGCTGGTTCACTCCATAATACCTTAATATTTTTAAAATAAAAATGCACAACAATTGGCTTTTAACAATCCTTCTACCATCTCATTTATGCCTGGGAAGGTACAAATACTAACCTCTCTCACAAGTATATCATCATTCACCTAGAATTTACAGTGAAAAGGTTGATTCTCACCTTGCTGGTCAGGCCCTTGTGAATGTGAGTGATGTTATTGATGAGAAATAGGAGGGCAGTAAGGAAGGGGAAAGGTGACTTGGAGCCAACCAGGCTCAAAGGAGGTTTGCCTCCAGTGCAACTCAGAGATGCAATGCTGCTGACAGATTCTGGTGCCGGGGAACAGGACAG